>CM046457.1:61815070-62062570 GCA_025506515.1 Flaveria trinervia
AAATTAGACATAGAGTCTAAGGAATTGAACCCACGACGATAAGTGTAGATTCCACATGTCGTTGAGAATAAGTTTAGGAAGTTCATTTGTCGGGGAGGGTCAAAGAGTCAAAGTTAAGTTTAGGGAGACAAGTAACTAAGTTTAAGCATTCATAAGGCAATCCTATGCTAAGGCATCAAGTTGCACAAAAGGCATAGCATTATGTAGCATGCAAACAACATGTAAGCACAAAGGTATAAGGATCTTTCTATGAGGTTCATGCAACTATAGTCTAGGTCACCATTTCTAATAACCTAAATCCCTATAGTTATAGGCTCTGATACCAATCTGTCACACCCCAACCTTGACGGCGGAAACGTCGAGATGTGAGGGTTACGATTGTTCACATCCACATAACGCTATTTATTAAATCCAAATGTATTAATCATAAGATTCAATTGCAACATTACAAGCAAAAGTTTCAACAAAGAATACATCATGTACAATTGCTACAAATAACATGATCATCCATTTTATCTCTAGGTCCAATCCTAGATGTGATAAGCTTCAAAGAGTAGAACACATACTTGAGGTATTCCTGAAACATGTTAAAAATAAAAAGGGTCAACATAAAAATGTTGGTGAGCAATCCATTTAAAATAACGTGATGTAAACGATGAATATTTAAAGGAAACGTTTGGACCATTAATTATGAATTACTATTTAAAATAACCAAGAAAAGTATTTTATTAAAAAGAATATTTAATTATTTAAATTCAGAAAAAAAAGTATAAAAATGATTTGACGATTTTAAAAATATTAGAAGTTTACAAAAATCCATTATTTTAATTTGAGGGCTAAAAAGCCTTTAAAAAAATTAATTGCAGGAGGCCGGGTTCGAACCCGTGACCTCTTGCATATAATGTGAGATGGTAACCGGTTGGGCTAAAGCCCATTTCTTGTTTACAAACAGAAATTAATTAATAAAAACCCTTTTTCAAATGATTTCCCAATTCATAAGAACCCTAGAATGATTTTGATCAAAATTGAACCCCGATTCGATTCAATTACAGGTTAGATTCATGGGGCTTTGTTTCTCCATGTTAAACCGAGAACAATGATGTGCGGAACTTACGTTAATGAGTTCGAATTGATGAGAATGATGATAAGGATAGCCGCGACTAAAGCGAAGCTGGTTTGAGATCCAAACATTGGTGATAATCCAATTAATCTTGCAGATTTAACTTAGAGTCGGTGTTAAGCAAAAGCCTTCTTCCAATTTGGTTTAATAAAGCTCCTAGCATGGATCACGGTTAGGCTACAGGTCGCGAATGAAGATGGTGACAAAATTCGAGGTTTGCGTTTGTTTCAGATGAATCGAAGGTTGTATTCGATCAACGATAGCTAGATTATTGTTTATGTTGAGTTAATTAGATTATTATTGTGTTTTAATGTTCAAACGGCTATGAGATTAAAAGTATTTCGGTTATTCGGTCGAATGACATTTGTAACCGATGTTTTAAACGAAATTATGATGTATTTAGGTTCGAAACATTTTCAAGGATTATCTTAAACGATTTGGTGTCTAATTGCGAAGGTTTTTCGATGATTTTGAGGTTGCCGGAGCTCCGCCGGAGCTCCGCCGGTGGTCGACGGGGATAAAGGGGAAGGGGTTGGGTTTTTTTGTAATTTTACACATTCAGCCCCTTAGGTTTTATATTGTTATTATTTTATGCCAAAACTTAAAAAAAACAAAGTTTTAATATTTACATTTTCAACCCTATACTTTATATAACCCAAATTTTAAATGATTACACCATTTATTTATTTTAAAAGAATATATATACAAAAATTATAAATCTTGTTAAATATTAATTATTAACTTGTTATAGTGGTTAAAAGAAAATAACCTTTATATATTTATTATCTTCATAAATCCCATAGGAATTTTAAAGTCTCATATTATTTTATAATAATTATAACTTCTTCAATAATATATGTAAAATCTCATAAGTTTATAAACTTACTAAATGGAAGATTAAATGTAAATTTAAATCACAAATTTCACAAAGTTAGTTAAATAACATATTATTGTTTTAAAACCACCAAAATGAAATAAGTAGTTTAAATGATATGTTTGATTTATATAACAAACAAACGGGTTCGGGTCTATATTTTATTTTAGAAAAAGCAGATGTTACAAGTAACTCCAAAAGCAATCTCAGATGTTGTTCATGTTCCTCCTTAGTTTTCGAGTATACAAGTATGTCATCTATGAACACGATTACAAATTTATCCAGATACAGTCTGCACACCCTATTCATGAGATCCATGAATACAACAGGGGCATTTGTCAATCCAAAGGGCATGACCATGATTTATAGTGACCATATCGCGTTCGAAACGTTGTCTTAGGAACATCTTCCTCAACAATTCTCAACTGGTGATACCCAGAGCGCAAATCTATCTTCGAATAGTAACTTGATCCTTGCAATTGGTCAAACAAGTCATCTATTCTTGGCAATGGGTAGCGGTTTTTGATGGTTAACTTGTTCAGTTCTCTGTAGTCGATGCACATCCTCATCGATCCATCCTTTTTCACAAATAAGACTGGCGCTCCCCAAGGCGAGAAGCTTGGTCTTATAAATCCTTTATCCAACATTTCCTGTAATTGCTTGGATAACTCCTACATTTCAGGTGGCGCTAACCGATATGGAGATCGTGCAATTGGCGTTGCTCCTGGTAATAAGTCGATTTTAAATTCAACTTGCCATTGCGGCGGTAATCCAGGCAACTCCTCAGGAAACACTTCCGGATAGTCGCGCACTATCGGTATTTCCTCTAGCTTCTTCTCCTCAGCTCTTGTGTCGATTACATGGGCTATAAAAGCTGCGCATCCTTTCCTTAAATACTTTTGCGCCTTTATCACATTCACAATCTTTAACGGAGCACTTTCATCACCTTGAATCTCTAATGGCTCTCCATTGTCGAGGGGCAACTTGACTACTTTCTCATGACATACGATTTCAGCACGATTCTTTGATAACAATCAATCCCTATTACAACATCGAAACTTCCCAATTCTATAGGCAAAAGGTCAATTCTAACGTGTGGTCTCCTAAAGTATAGTACAATCCCTATACACCTCATTAGTTTCTATCAATTTCCTATTAGCTAACTCAATCAAGTACTTCTTATTCAACTTACTAGATTGTGAGTCAAGGAAAGACTCGAAGTTTCTAGAAACAAAACTTCTATCGGCTCCAGTATCAATAATACGTAAGCATAACGGTTATTAACTAGAAATGTACCGGTGACAACAGAGGGATCTTTACGAGCTTTCTTCGCCTCCATCACGAATGCTCTACCACGGGCTTCTTGTTTCTTCAGCTTAGGACATTCCCTCTTAAAGTGTCCAAATGCTCCACATTCGTAACAACCTTGGTCCTGGCCTTCTTTCCTCTCGTCCAACTTTATCCGACAATCTCTTATTCGGTGTCCGAACTTTCCACAGCGTTCACATACGTTGCAGGGGCCTGTATGGTAGTATTTGCATTTGTTGCACTTAGGGTTAGGTCCTTGGTTCCTTTTTGCTTCATTAGCAGTATACATCCTGCCAGATCCTCTCATCTTTCCTGAACCTTCGGACCATCTCCTCTTTCCAGAATAACTGACTTTTCCTTCTCCATTGGACTCTCACAAATTTCCATTGGCTTCTTCCCTGTGCTCGCTTTCCTTAATATTCCCATTCGTACAGCATCATCGGTCAGGGTATGTGCTAGCTGCACTGCTTCCTGGTAAGTAGTAGGGTTTGATGATGTCACCATGCTACGAATCTGAGGCACCAATCCCAAAATGTAGCGTTCGATTCTCTTGTACTCAGGGGTTACGAGATGGGGTACAATTCTTGCCGTTTCATTGAACAGTGTAGTGTATCCACGAACATCTGCTCCTCCCATCGAGAGGTTCCAAAACTCGGCTTCAACCTTTCGAATCTCATTACGCGGACAATATTCCTTCATCAACAGAGCTTTGAATTCTTCCCAGGTGAGTGCATAGGCAGGCACCTCACCTAAATCCTGGATTTGTGCATTCCACCAAGTTAACGCGTCATCTTGTGTGAACTTGTTGCATACTTCACGCGCTGAGCTGGCGTACAGTTGCTGATCATCATAACTGCGTCCATCTTCTCTATCCAGCGGAGAACTCCAACTGGTCCTTCTGTCCCAGCAAAATTCTTTGGCTGGCATGCTTGGAAGGTCTTGTAGCTGCATCCTTCGTTTTGGTTCCCTTGATTTGCATTATGTTGGGCAACGGCAGCTTGAACATGTTGCGCAATCAATTGAGTTAATTCCTCTGCAGTTTGTGGAAGTAGGTTTCCGTGGGTTTCCTGTCTTGGAGCCATGGTTTTTCTTTTATAACATAACAATCATAATATAAGTGAGTCGATATCACGTAATATCCGAATCAGTCACGTATGTAAGCAAAGAAATTTTAACCATAACATCATAACATAACCATTCATCACATTTCGTTCATAAAAACAAAATTAACCTAAAAACCAATGTTACTTGTTTTTCATCAAATGCCAAAAGAACATCTTGGCCCAACCAAAATACTGGGGCGGTCAAATGCCATCCCCTAACAAGTACATGTTTTTACGCGAGTTACTAAATTGTTTCACGCAATAATTACAATGATGAAATGAAATAGACAAACTGGAAATAAGACAATCATGGGAATCTGCACCTAGCTCCTGGGTAGCTCACGCCAAAGTAAACTCCAAACGTGCAGCAACCATGAGAAGCAGAACACAAACTATCATTGGTGGCATGGTAACCCTCACATGCTGCTCCATCGCTCGCACTCGATGGTTCGCATCCATTTCTCTAACTCTTAAGGCATCCAACCTCATTCTGGTCACATCAGTAGTCAGTGTCACGTCCTCAATCTTGGCTTCAGTAGCGATTAGCTTTCTCTACATCTCGCGCACCTTATCCTCCAACAGTTGAATCCTGTGATGCATCTGCGCCTGTGCATTATCATCCACTACCTTCTCTTCCTCTAACATACCCAGTCTACCATCTAACTCATCCAACCTATCATCACTAGCTTCGCCATTCTTCATCTCCAGCGAGTCTAACCTGCTCTCTAACCGGACGTACCTAGCAGCTAGTAGAGACACAGTCCTCTCCATCGGCTGCTTCGTCAGGGGTAATGCTCTCGAATCAGAAGACTATCCAACTCCTCTAATCACTGGTATACCCTCTTCATCGGTCCACCTCTGAACTCGCTCTCCTAACCATTCCCGTTTCCTAACCATATATGGACGTGCCCTCTTGAGGGGTCGCTCCACAACATATCCTACTGTCTTTCCATCTACATCCCTATCAACATGGTTCCTCTTCTTTAGGGGCAACACCATCTTTCATGGAGTGATTTTCATTCTATGTCCTTCAGGGAATAAACGGAATGACCTATGCGACGGACACATCTCTATAGTACTAGCTCGAATAGAAGTGCTAGCTCTCTTCCTAACTTCACCATTAGACAACTCATCCTCCTTAACCTCATCCCTACACTCATCATCGCTATCACTAGTCATCAACACCATCAACCCTAGGAACTACAGGCTTTGTCTCATCTTCGGATGGAACTTCAATGGGCTCCTCTTCTTCAAACTCCTTGATCCAACCATTCCTGTTACTAGGATCATTAGCATGAGGAGACATAGCGGGTGCAAAGGCACTGGGATCAGCATAGAAACTGGAAGAAGCGATGATCTCTCAACCTGCGGACCTTAGACTCCTGATCCTTATCACTCGAGTTTGTTGACATCTATGACAAAAGGGTAATTATACTAGATTAACATCTTATCCTGCATATGATCACGAAATCATACAACAACTAGAATATTCCAGAGTCAACTCATATGTAAGCACTTACGCATGCAAACAATTTCATCATATGAATTCAAACTCAATATAGCACTTACGCATGCTAAACAACGAACGTATTAGTTTAAATCTTCACACACGGCACCTAAAGTGTGGCATACTTAATTCAGGCAATTTAAATATAATCTTACGTCTACTAAGGGCAAGTGGTATGAACATGCCTTTTTCCCAAAGTACCCAAAACTTTCTTCTTTTACAAAAAGTTATAGTCTAGAAATTTTTTTTAAAATTTCACTTCTAGTTCGCTATAACCATTGGCTCTAATACCAACATCCGTCACACCCCAAAAACGACATTGAATATCGCAGCGAAATTGTATATGCGTTAAGCATGGCGATGACAAAGTTGGTGTGACATCCGTCACCTTAAGGTCCGTCGAATGACATAAATAAGCATAGAATTATTTTAATTATTCTTCCTTTTCTTCATGAACTCCTGCTTTAAGGAATCATGTCTGCTTTATTTTCCCTTGTGCCTGTACTTCCTCCGAGAACGTGTGTTAAGCATAACCTTTTATAAATTTCATCACCATTACCACCAAATATATCATTTTTAATTTCAACCATTGTCATTAATAAAACCATTTTAGACTATCAAATGCCATTAAACACGCTTTTAACCTTATATAACGAACATTTTAAGGTCGTAATCAACCGAAACAAATTTTAGGAACTCGAGGGTTAAGTGCAGGGACTAAACTTGTAATTTTGCAAACTTGGACTGGGTATATAAACCCCATTCCCAGCCACATTCCTCATTCACTTCATCTTCTTCACCTCTTCACTCCCTACACACACATTTTCTTCATTCTAGCACCAAATCCAACCCGCTTGGTCTTGTTCTTGTTGTCTAGACTCCACCTACGGCCTAGTCTACTCCATTCTAGCAGGTAGACGATCTTGGTTGTCCCTTTTCCTTGCTTATTCACAGCTGTCCAAACTAGGGTTTCGGGTGTTCGGGTTTAACTCGAACATATGAGGTCGTGTGGGTGCGTGTGAGGTCTTTCTGCTTGTGTTTCATGTTTGTGTATGTTTGTAGAGTGTTTCTGGAAGTCCTTTTGGTATAAAATTCGCATTTAGAGCAGCTCGGGGGTTGCTCAGCCCGACCACAGTCGTGATTCTGCAGTTCAGGCGACTGGGTCTGTCAGGCGATTGAGCCGTGCGACTAAGTGAGTCGTGCGACTGAACCTTGCGTCTAAGTCAATCGTGCGACTGAGTTGTGTGACTAGGCATGTCGTGCGACTGAGTCGTGCGACTGTGAGTTTGTATGCGATTGAGTCATGCGTGCGACTGTGAGTTTGTATGCGATTGAGTCATGCGTGCGAATGAGTGTATGTGATTGAGTCATGCGTATGAATGATTGTGTGCGATTGAGTCAGGTGACCGACTGAATGTATGCAATTGTGCGTATTTCGCACGACTGGAGTCCAATCGCACGAATGAAGGTTCAATCGCACGAAAGTAGCTAATTCGCACGATTGAGGGTTGATTCATGCGCATCGAGGTTTGGTCGTGCGAATGTGTGTTGTGTGGTACGACTGAATGCCAGCCATGCGAATGAAGACTCAATCGTACGAATGAAGCTGATTCGTACGATTGAAGGTTGATTCGTAAGGATGGAGCGTTGAGTCGAGCGTCTGGTCCTGTTGTGTGACTGATGATGTTGAGTGTGAATTTCCCATTGAACGTCTGATGATGGTAAGGCAACATCAGTAAAAGTGTCATTGCTTGACCACAAAGATTAAAGTCAACGCTATCAACATGCACATACTATTTCAATTGAAAACAACGTAACATTTTACAATTATCGACAATCCAATTGGAACTCCAAATACTTAACAAGTGCTATCTTTCATAACCACGAGATCATTTCACGGATGTCATAAGCAATGACAACTACTCGTAGTACTTGGATCTACATAAGATCTGATACGTGTGTCCGCTTGTGTGTGTGCTACCCACGACCGAAACGATACAACCCGAATCGACCAAACATTACTATACGCTTTGTACAGGTCATTAATGCTTAACAATAATTGTCAATAGGTGTTGATTGTTCTCTGCATACAACTATTGGAATCTCGATCTTTCATACTTACCACTTAACATGTGAGTTTCGTGGCCCCTTTTTGTGCTTATACTACTTTACAAACATTTACAAACATGGGGGAAAAGTATGCTCGCCCGTTTTCTATGCTGTACAACATACATACAATTTACATACTTGGAATCAACGTGCTACTGTTTTGTGGGTACTTATCTGATACATGCTTGAGTCTGCTTTGTGGTTCTTTCTTACAACCATTTAATTCCAGTGTGGAACCGACGGTTAGGTATTGGTAGTACTACTGGGTTGACACCCCCACCCTCGTGTTGGTATACTAGTTAGTACCAACAATAGCCAGGTACGGGCCTTGGGTGAATATATTCCGACAAGATTCTTTGTGTACATCATTAGGTTTGGTTGTAAAGCTCTTGTCATGTGATTTTGCTTACTTAAAACTGTATGCACGGTATTCTGCAACAACTTTATACAACATCAATTACTTATTTACTTTAAACTTGCGAACTCACCAACAATTTTGTTGACCGTTTTGAGCATATCTTTTCAGGTGATCATGCTAGCTGAGGTTCTAGGTGTGCTACCTTAGTGGAGACCCTAGGATGCATTTTCGGGCCAAACTTGTCATTTTGAAAACAATTGATGTATCTATTTCAAACAACGTTATACTTTGTAACTTGTTCCCGGGTTATGGGAATTGCATACAATGTTATCGTCTATGTATTATGATTTATGTGTCATGTTTATGCTTATGGCTATGTTGTCGTGAATACTGACTAAACACGACACAAGTCCCCTTGTTGTCGGGTGTTGTCATGACACGCTTGTCATCATTATTATTATTGCATCTCTATCGCTTACCATGTGTTATGACGATTCCCGTCTCGTTACGCCCCCGTGTTTCCGCTCTTAGCGGGGGTGTGACAGTTGGAAACCAACATGATATGTAGACAACATTAAAACATCAGTTTTTAAATTACAAACCACAGGATTTTTGTCACAACATTCCAAAATAAGAAAAAATTCAAATTGTTTAACAACGATCATACACAAAGGTCGTATTTTTAAGTTAATAGCCAAAATAAAACCAAAAGATGCCACATCCATGTTTGCCCAAGCCAAGTTCATACCACCATCCATGCTCTTATGTACCTGAAATACATGCTTAAAATTCACATAAAGTTGAGTGAATTTCACGGGTTTACGAAAACATTACATGCAACAGTATCAGATATCATTGACAAACGATGTGGTAAGTTGTAAACTAGCTAGGAATACAACTTAATGATAGCACCTGGAGCTATAATCAAACCAAAACAAAGGCTTACATAAAGTAAGCAATCCCCACGAAACGAATTCAACATATATTCACTCGCATCCGAAACGCCTGATCAGAGCTACTGATCGCGAATGCGAGCTGTCAAACCCAAATAGATCTACCAATATACACTGTGGCCTTCCCCAAGGCTAATGATTATATGGGAAAGGGGTATTCATGAACGACTCACATGAACACAATAACGAAACACCCATACTCGAGGTTATCATACGAACACATACGAGTAAGTCACATAATCCTGATACAACAATGAAGCCATGTATTTCCCCCATGATTTTGTAAAACGAAGACAAGTTAAAAAGGGGCCATGGAAACTTACCTTGATTAATGAAATTGAAAGTACGTGCAATTTCACCAACGAACGTCCAGTCAATCCTAATAGTGCCCTAAATACGATAGACACTTTAAGAATTGATACTCAAGTCTTACAAGCAAGTTGTTCATCCAACCCACTAGACTTATACTATTTTTAAGAAAATATTTGTTTACGTGAGTAGTTGGTGATTATAACACTCGGTTAAGATCTTAACGAAAACGGTGAATTACGCCTTACTTAGACACGTACCAGTTAACAACCAAAATGTGAAAATTGTAACCAAATATACATAAAAACTCTCATATATGTATACGTACATAAATACTAAGTCACATTTCATGAATCAAACAACTTTAACCAACTTGGTATAAAAGTCTCTAAATCATGGCAATTTCTACGCATAAGTGACCATTTAGGCATCATAAAACATGTTCAAACGCACGTATCACTTCATGAACCAATTATACCTCATATGGCCGTAAATAATACATACAACAAGTCCATAACCACTGATTAAAACTCAGACCCATATTATGCCTAATCTTCATGCCAAAAGTCAACGTTCTTACGACTAGTTAAGCCTAAAACGTAATAAATGCATCCAATCACCAAGAATCATACATATTATTAAAAATACATTATTTGGACATAAAATATCATCACATTTCAGTTCTAGTTCCAGATTTCACTAGTTTCTTTTATTCCATACAAAATACCTAGTCTAGCATGCATTTCGACGTAAATCTCAACCATAATCATTCTAATCACCCAAACAATGATCCGTCCACGATCTATCATGTTTTCATGCTACATATACCCCAAATTAATGTTCTAAATTATCCATGGCAAACAACTTATTGCATGTCAAAGATCAAGTCTTATTTCATCACGTTTCGCAAGATATGAACCAATACATGCATATATATATAGACACACGACATTCATACACACCTTAAATCCATCAAAATCCTTCAACAAAACACTAAAATATTATGTTCTAAACCATCCGTAACATTATCCATACTTGCATGTTCAAATCTAATCATAATCCTTCATTTTTTGCAAGAACTAACACCCAAACATCAACATACACACATGCATGCATACGGTTATCCATCCACACACTTAATACATGTAAACCTTCATCAAAATGTCACAATAGAGGATCTATAACAGATTTCACACTTAACTCTACTTGCATGGACGATTTAACATCAACAATGCATCATCAAGCAACAATCTAGCATCCAAATGTTAACATACATACATTCACACGTACGGACACATATATAACTCATTTTCATACCATATTTTCTGTTTCAAAACAGTTTTTTTCCCAAAATCTTACTTGGATGAACAATCTATAGCTTTTAGGTAATCATTTTCGTATAAAAACGTAACTAAAACGAATATTAAGGCTACCTTAGTCCTAGCAAGCTATTTTCACGAAAAGAACGTAGAATGATGGTTTTTCCTTCTTGCTTCACCACCAACAAGCTTCTATTGCTCTAATATGCTTGCACCTTGAGTTCCAAGTGAAGATCTTCAAAGAAAACATGACAAAAACGAAAATGGTGGTGAGGGAGGTGGTGTGGCCGTAGGTTTGTAAAGAGAGAGGGAGAGTTCAATTTTTTTATTGAAATGAAGTGGAAGAATGAAAAGAGAGGGGGAGGAAGGGTATTTATAAGGGGAGGGGAGGGAAGGGGGGGTTAGAGGGGTAGTCGAACGGTCATTTTCCTTTTTCTCCCGTCTCGACCCGACTTTCAAAACCCGAACATGTTAAATTCTAATTCCTTGCGAATTCTAGTCCAAAAAAACTATTTACATGCCCCATACCTTGGTTTTGTCATCCACTTGAGCATTTTATTGTTTATCTGCTAGACTGAGCCATTTCGACGCACTAAGGCACGTAGATGCTGTTATCGGGTTTTCTCGTTACGATAGTCGTTTCCTCACATAATAACATTAATATAAGTGTAACTAAGATTAAATTAGGCCAAATTATCATTTTTACCTATGACCTTAATATTTATTTTCCCGGTCGGTTCGTAGTGGCGTTTATTTCAGACATTCGTTGGACTTGGGTTTTCATGGTCGATCACGCATGAAATAGAAACGTAAGCACACGTAGGACTCTAATCAATCTTTAGATTAGTTTATTTAGTGCTATACATTCTGAAACAAGACTGAGCATAGAAATCAAGATATAGGGTTTCTAGAGAAATTACCCAGAAATCGAGGGTTGTCACACCTGGGTTGCTCCCATCTGAGCATGTTTAACTGTGGAGTTCTCTTCTCATCCACAACCAATACACCCAAAACACATTCTTGATATTAGAGGCCAGACATTCTGTGTGTTCCCGATATGAATGGAAACAATGAGCTTGGATCTTAGGATTCATATTTATGATAATAAAACTTAATGATTAGATGCTAAAATATAATAATGATGAACACGATAAAGAACACAAACGGTTTAATGTTTGATGAACATGATGAAGAACACAAACGTGTTTAATGTTTGATGTTTATTGATATATTGTTGAAATCATCATCCATGAAGGATGATGATATGATGTTGTTGGTGATGGAACTAATTCACCCTAACAAGTGGTGAATTATTCACCCTAACAAGTGGTGAATTATTCACCCTTTACAATAATAATATGTGCTAATATTTATACTAGTCTAGCAATAAAAATAATTACAATATAAACCCTAGACTAATATTTTTGTTGATTTCATTATTCAAGTCTTCAACTTCAATAATATTGAAATCTTCAATTTCTTCAAAGGTATAATACCCAACACATTCCTTATAAACCAGGAATTTCTCTTGTCCACGGTCGATGTGGGATATGTGTAGGGTGTCACAAACAAACCCAAGAACAACCCTAAAAGTAGATGTTGATCAGATTTTTGATCCAAGTAGTACAAGCAGAAGATTTAAAAGAATATATATTTTTTTAGGTTCATTGAAAGAAAGGTTTAGAGCAATTGGAAGACAGTAGTTTGGTCTTGATGGCGTTTTTATGAAAGAACCTTATACAAGTCAAGTTCTTTCTTATGTTAGAGTAAACTCCAATAATGGTATTTATCCTCTCTCATATGCAATTGTTGAAGCTGAAAACTTTAGCTTTTGGATGGTTGAGATAAGCCTATTGTCACTGCATTAGAGTTCACGAAGAGAGTATCTTATAAGAAGAATAGTTAATGTCCTACAAGTTATTGATAAAACAGATGGTCCATTAATCCCAACTTCAAGTACATTGTTTGAGACCATAAAGAAGGATAATATAAGTTTAATGTTACTTTGAATGGTCGGAGCATTATCAGATTGTTGGTCCATATGGTAAGCAGTATGTGGTGGATGTAACACAAAAAGGTGCACATCTAGAAGTTGGGAAATCACTGTACTGCTCTGCCGACATGCAGTGCAACAATTTGGAATATGGCAAGTCTTTTGATAGAGACTGATTCGAGATGGTCAATCTCCCAATGGACCCGTTGAGTGGGTTAGGCTTCAAGAACAAATATGAGAGAATAAAGACACAAACTTTTGATCCAATTTTCTTCTTGATTTCTAATGGCAAAACAACAATAGATAATGGAGATCATGCATACATAAATAAAACATATTAAGAAACAAATAAATCATAAAGCAAAACAAATGGAACATGGATGTTATGCAATTGTACGTGGGGAGTGGCACGTATCATCTTTAGGGCAAGATCCATAGTTCAAATTGTTGGAAATCAGCAGCAAAAACGGAACAAGGTGGGACAAATTTTCTCTGTTAATTAACTTGAAGCAAAAAAATTACAGCTAGAGTTTTTAAAATGAAGATATGAAAGATGCTCAAATAAAAACAACCTACTACTATGCTTTAAATAACAAACAAAAACAAAGTGCATGACAACCCACGTAATAACTGATCCATGATTTCCGCGTATTATGATTAATTTAATCTACCACTTTCTCCACTACTCTTGGACCCTTGACGACCAAGTCACCATTAGCTCAGAATCTCCCCTCTAATGTTGACTTGCTTCTTCGATTTTCATGACTCCTAACATAGACCTCATTTCAATGAACTTGATCCTGCCCAAAGCCTTGGTTAGGATGTCAGCCTTTTGATACTCCCCTTTCACATGCTCTACTTGAATTTGACCTCGTTCTACACACTCCTGGATGAAGTGGTACTTTATGTCGATATGCTTGTTACGCCCGTGAAACATAGGATTTTTCATGAGTGCTATTGCCGACTCATTGTCTACCAACAACTTCACTGGTTGAGCTTTCCCACCTACTAATTCACTTGCCAAGTTCATCAACCACAAAGCTTGGTAGGCTGCTGAAGCGACAGCCATGAATTCGGCTTTACAGGAGGAGAGGGCCATAGTTCGTTGCTTCTGTGATGACCATGATATCAGATTACTTGAAAAATAAAAGAGTGTACCTTACTCTTTCTATCATCCAAATCAATTTCGTGACTACTGTCACTATACCCACCAACTTTCCATCTCCTCCCCTTGAATACTTCAGCCCAAAATCAACGGTCCCTTTTAGGTACCTTAGAATATGTTTCACCTCCGTAAAGTGACTTTCTTTTGGTTTCTCCATGTACCTACTGACCACTCCAACAGAGAACCCCAGGTCCGGCCTTGTGTGAACTAAGTACCGGAGGCTGCCGATGATCCTTCGGTAATCAGTGGGGTTTACATTACTTCCACCTTCATCCTTTGACAAGTTTAATTTATGTTCCATGGGTTGCTGTGATGAATTACAATCCCACATTCCAACTGATTATAGGATCCTCTTTATATAGCCCGATTGCTTTAATGTAATCCTATCATCCATTTGCTTTACCTCTATGCCAAGATAGTAAGACAACCTACCAAGATCACTCATTTCAAATATCGATTGCATTTTATTCTTGAACTTTAGTACCTGTGCTTCATCTGTCCCGGTAACAATAAGGTCATCCACGTACACCCCCAACAATTAAGGTGTTTGTGGGGCCTTTAAAGTGTAGACATCAGGTTCCGATGCACATCGAACAAAGCCCAAGCTTTCATGGACTTGTCAAAGCGAGCATTCCAGGCCCTCGGTGCCAGCCTCAGTCCATACAATGCCCTATTGAGTTTATATACCATATGTTGCTTTCCTTTTACCACGAAACCATCCGGTTGTTCTACAAAGACATCTTCTTCGAGTATCCTATTCAAGAAGGCTGATTTGACATCAAGACGATGCACAAACCATCCTTCCTTTGCTGCCAATGATAGCAACAAACGAATCATTTCCAACCGGGCTACCGGAGCATAAACCTCATCGAAATCAACTCCTTTTTTTCTGCACATAGCCCTTTGCGACCAACCGAGCTTTATGCTTAACCATATTACCTTCGGAATCTTTCTTCAATTTAAAGACCCACTTTAATCTAATTATCTTTTGATCCTTTGGAGAATCGACTTGCGACCAGGTCTTGTTCTTCTCGATAGACTCCAGTTCCTTCTCCATAGCTTGTTGCCAATCTTCACTAATTACAGCTTCCTTGAACGTTGTGGGCTCATCTCCGACGAATAACAGTTCTTCAATTTCAACCGGTTCTATCTCTTCATATAAATTTGATAGATCACGAAACCCTTTAGGAGGAGTGTGATCATAGGAAGAATTACTCACCTCTTGATTGCCATTTGAAGGTTGCGAGACTGATTCGAAGCTTTTAGGGCTCACATGATCTTCCTAGGTAGTCGCTACTTGAGATGATGGAGAGTGGGGCGAACCGATTTCACTTTGATTTGGTTCGCTGGTGTTACCATCAACGTAGTGTTCCTGATGGTGGGCTCCATTTGAAGATACATTGTCGAAGTGGATAACAGCCCATAATGGTCTTTCATTGGACTCACTTCTTTTGACATTTTACCAAGCCCATTTTCTGTTTTCTTCAAAAATTACATCTCTCGCTACACAAATTTTTGACTGTTTAGGGTCAAAAAGTCTGTATGCTTTGCTTCCCTCTTCAACACCCAAATACATCATCATAGTACTTCGATCACTGAGCTTCGTCATCTGAGTTTGCAATTTCTTCACATGTGCTACGCACCCAAATACCTTTAGATGGACCAATTTTGGTGCTCGACCAGTCCAGCCTTCATACGGTGTCTTCCTCTGAACCCTTTTGTTATCAATCGATTAAGAATGTAAACAGCATGCCTGACCGCCTCTCCCCATAGTGTCTCCGGTACCGCCGTAGTTTTTATTAATGACCTGGTTACTTCAAAAATAGTGCGGTTACGACGCTCCACCACACCATTTTGTTGTGGGGAATACGGTGCTGTTTTTTGTCTCTTAGTTCCTTCTTTGTCACAGAAATAGGCAAAATTGTGAGAGTTAAACTCACCTCCTTGATCCGTCTGCAACTTCTTAATTTTGTATTTACCATCGCCTTCTACTTGGTTCTTGAATTTCTTGAACATATCAAGTGTCTCACCTTTTGTGTTTATAACATAAATTTACATATATCTACAAAAGTCATCAACAATTAGTAAAAAATATCGGTTACCTCCCTTGGTTTGAGGTGAGACTGGGCCACAAAGGTCTGCATGAAGGAGTTCGAGAGGTTTAGTAGCTCTCCACTATGATTCCTCAGGAAATGGCTCCCTGGTTTGTTTTGAGATCATGCACTGATAGGATCTCAGCATCTAGTTTGATCGATTCGAATGATTTCAGCAGCGGAATAGAGTACCAACTAGCACAATTCGAGCAAGAATACCAAAGATATAGCAATGAACAGAATTAGTTATAGAGAGAGAAAGTTTCTGCAAAAGGAATATTTCATTCAATCACACGCTTTGGCATGGCTTTCGCTAAATTACAATTTAGGTCATTCTTCCTTATATAAGGAAAGATGACGTAGGCTGATGTCACTTGATAGTGACATCTAACCGTTATTTAACAAACTACTGAAACACTAAAACTACTGAAGATGTCAAGCAGCTGACATCTTCTTACAAGAAGCTAAGTGTTTACCTTATTACAAAACTACTGATAAGAAACTACTGAAACTAAAACGACTGAAGAACAAGCTCTTCAGTCGTTTTACAAAACTACTGAAAGTAAAAACTTAAAACTACTGAAAGTAAAAAACTAAAACTACTGAAGAAGTACTCTTCATCTCTTGTGACAAACTACTGAAACTTCAGCACTTGGTCTTCAGACTTGAACTTCAGACGTTTTATCAGCTGATGACTTCAGTAGATGTCATCAGCTGATGTCTTCAGTTTGTCTTCAGACTTTGTACATCAGTTGTTTATCTTCAGCACTTGTGGACTCTTCAGCTGTTGAACTTCAGTACTTTGGTCTTCAGCTTCAGCACTTGGTTCTTCAGCTGTTGACTTCAGCACTTTAGTCTTCAGCTTCAGCACTTATGTTCTTCAGTTGTTGAGCTTCAGCACTTTAGTCTTCAGCTGTTGAAGTCTTCAGTACTTGATCTTCAGTTGTTGAAGTCTTCAGCACTTGTCAAACTGCTGATGAAGCCTTCAGCAGTTGTTGTGATATCATGTAGGACTTAGAGGTTTTTTGATCTTGGCTCATTGGTTCTTTTGGTCCAACAAACTCCCCCTGAACCAATGCAGCCAAAACCTCTAATTGATTTATTTTCCCACTTATTGTTGGCAGAATGGTTGGTCTTTTTCCTTCTTGATCAGTTGAGAAGATGACCCATATAAGCACTGGCCTGGGAATGAGTCTCTGATGATTTGGTTGGCAATGTATGGATGGGAGCTCTGTATTGGGGAATTGGACACTGAGCTGTTCCCCCATCCATGAGACTCACTTCCCAACTATGAGCTTGTAGGATTCCCTGGTGTAGGCCTCCAAAAATACAATTTGTTCCTCCATGGTGAGCTCCTCTGCCTCACCATCGAAGAATCCTTCTGGCCCATAGTACTCAGACAGGAATTTGACCTGTTTTCCATTTTTGAGTACCACTGTTGTAATTGTCTGTAAAAAATTCATCAGGATGATGACTTCTAACAGCAGTGGTAACTCATCCTTTCTGATCTCATTCAGCTCTTATACACCAGCCCCTTTTTGATCATTCTGTTCTCCAGCATCTTTTGTGGGGGCATGTTTGAGGTGTAGGCCTTTTTGAAATCTTCCAGGATTTCCCAGGGTGAGACTACAAGGGCTAAGAAGATCATACAATCTTTTTCACTTGTCCATTGTATCTCTGAGGATATTTTTCTTTTGTATTCTATGAGCCACCCTGGGATCAGGCCAAATTCTTACTCTTTCTTTCACATACTGAAAAGTATTTCTAAGAGTATAAATCCTCTGAGCTTGTTTTTTCATATTAATGATGGAGGAAGTGGCTGCATATGCTTTATCTACTCTCCTCAATAACTCTTCATCGTGCAATCTGTGTTGTTCTTCTTCTCCAATTTCACTTTGATTGCATCTCTTTGTTGCTTAGGAGTTATTGCAAGAGAGAGATCTTTGGCCTTAGGCAACTGCAGAACAGTTGAGATCGGCAGCCTGTCTTCATCATCATCTTCTTCTTCTTCCAGCCTCAAACACTTTCTCTTCTTCTGCTTAGGTGCATCATCGGCTATTGGTTTTGAGGGTAAGGGAGTTGTTTTGTGGGTTGTGGTTGTGGTTGTTTTGGAGAGGGAATGTTGACAGGCTGAGTTAGCATTTTGGAGGTGAGTGTGGCTTTTAAGTGTTTGACTAGCTCAGTCCTGCTCCCTGCTCCTGCTTCATTCAAAGCTTCTATTACTAATCCCTTAGTATATGCCTCAGACGAATAGATCTTCGAGGTTATGGCCAAGATGCTGTCCCTGGTCCATGATTTTATTTCGATCAATGATCTCCCAAGGTATTTGCTGATAAATCTGATCATGATCTCAAGTCTTTCTCTATCCATTGTGATGTAGCTGACCCATCTTTGTTGAATCTCTTCGATCTCTAATCTTCTTATTTCAGAGTCCAGCTTTTCAGTATTGAAACTTGCCTAAACACTGATCAATGATATTGTCCTTGATCTGCTGTGTTCAGCATCAGCCTCTTTAACCATTTCATTCAAGTTTTTCTCTTTTCAGCACTTTTCTTTTTCTATATGTGACATGAAAGTCCTTTTGACTTTCATGTACTTTCTCCTTTTCAGCTCCCTTCTCATCTCATTCTTATTCTCCTTCTCTTTCTCGGTCTCATACACACAGTCCTTCTCTATTTCCACTTCTTTGTCCTTCTCTTTCTCTTTCTCCTTCTCCATCCTCTTTCTTTTAGCTTTCACTGCTGGAATCTCCCCCTTGGGTGCATTGGTTTAAGGTTTGATCAGCAGAAAGCTTTTGGCTCAGTACATCCTCCACCATAGGTTGTAAGACAGAAGAAAGTCTCTCATCAACAGTTTTAATGACAAGTTCAGTTATCTGCGGTGTGATGAGAGATAGGGGATTTTGAGGGATAGCATCCATTTGCTCAGGGGGTTTTGGTCCTGAGAAATGGTGCCAGAAACAGAGGCAGGTGCTGAGATTCTTTGAGTGGCTGTGTGTTTAAGTGACCTTCAGAGGAAGGTGCCATCTATTGGGTTGATGTGGTGGCAGATGGTCTTTCTCCCTGAGAGAGTTGGTCAAGTAGTTTTTGCAGCCTACTGACTTCCTCCTCTAGGATTATGTTCTGGGCAAGACATCATAAAAGAAGCCCAGGTCATCATCAGCAGATGCTGAATCACCTGACCTCCTACTTGTAGCAGGATGTACATGCACTGGGTGTAGACCAGATGTAGCATGTGCCCCTTTGTCTTGGAACTGGGGACTTCCAGCCTCAGGACTTTGTCCTTCATCAGCTGTTGCCTCTGGTGAGGTCTTAGTTATGTTACCAATCTCAGTCTGATCATATGCTGATTCAGAATAGGGGCAGCCTCACCAGATGTTCTGATCTCCATATCCACACCAGGAGATAGAACATTTAAACCCCGGTGCTGTGGGTTGTCAGAAGCATGTGTATCCTCTTCCTCAATGTTGTTGTTCTCCCCTTTGTTGGTGGTGTAGGGGAGGAGGAGAGGCATGCAGCTGAGTCAGCACATTAGCAATTATAATGGTTGGACTTTGGGGGCATTTGCATGGGGAGAGGGGATAGAAGCTGATTGCATCCGGGGAGAGGGATGCTCTTCAATGATAACCTCCTCAAGTGAGAGAGGTCTCAGTAATGTGGTTTCCCCTGAAGTGGTTTCAACAGGATCCTTTTGAGAGGATACCTGTGCGCTGTTGCTGGTTGAGTCTTTAACACTACTGGAGGGTTTGAACCAGTAGGTTTATCCTGTTTGGGTGGTACAAGAGCATCATCAGGGGACTCATCTCCCTGATTAGCTTGTTGGGTTTGGATTTTGGCTTGATGGGGACTTTGGATCTGGCAGTTGAAGCTGTGGGTTCCCTTTGCTTGGGTTTGAGCAAACGGGCAGCTTCTTTGAGAGATTGGTCGGAGTTATGCTTGGAGTATACCTCAGCTAGAACAGCTGGTGCAGGGACTCCAAGGCCAACAAGGCCATCAGTTTGTAATTCATTTAAAATTATGGCCATCAGAAACCTGGGATATAATAGCCATCTGTTTCCCACAGGTTTCTATGCCAGATCTTTGATTTCTAGAAACACAATTTGTAAAAAATTTAAAGTTTGTTCTAGAATTGAATATAATACCTGTTGCCACCGGGAAGACATTTGATCCCATGAGGATGTCTTCGAGGCTAAGCAAACATTCACCATATGAAATATCAGTCTTTCAGCATCAGGGAAGTTCTTCTTCAGTATGGTAGCAGCTCGAAGATTTCCGTCGTACCCATTGTTGATGAAGGACACCAGTTGTGCCCTTCGGGTACTCAGTCACAGCAGTAGCATCTTGTAATTAGCACTCGACGAATGCTATCAGGTGTAACCTCTACTTGTTTTTGGTTGACCAATGACCGAACAGAAATTTGGCCGGAAGGCACATCAGTGTGAACGTAGGCATTGGACCAAAACTGACTAGTGACTCTGGGTAGATGGTCGGTTTAAGAGCAGAGCAGTACTATACTGAGAATCAGCCATTAGGTCTATGGCGTGATCAAACTTTGTCCAGAAGGCCGATTTCGTGAGGTAGGCGACGCAATTATGTTTGGGTTTTAGACTCATGGTTGCCATTTTTGAAGTATGAAGGTCAGAAGAACGGCTAATGGAACGTTTGAGAAGAAGACAGGTATTTATAGGGTTGGGATAGGAAAAGGCTGAAAGAAAACTACTGAAGGTTTTGGTGTGGTCATCAGCTGTTTGAAACTACTGATGACGTGGTATTAACCTTCAGAGGTTTAAAACGACTGACAGTGGTGGTGTTGTCATCAGGTGTTATAAAACACTGAAGACTTGGTTTTGACCATCAACGTTGAAACAGCTGAAGTCTTGGTGTTAACCATCAGTATTTATGAAACTACTAAAGGTCGTGGTTTTGACTTCATATGATGTAAACAACTAAGGACTTGGTGTTTGTCATCAGTAGTTGTGAAACTACTGAAGACAGTGGTTTTGCCATCAGTTGTTGTAAACAACTGAAGACTTGGTATTAGTTATCAGTAGTTGTGAAACTACTAAAGACTGTGGTCTTGCTTCAGTTGTTTAGAAACAGCAGTTGTAGAAACAACTGAAGAGAAATTACTCATCAGCTGTTTTCGTCAATTCTTAGCTTTTCAGCTGTTTCATACTGTCCTCACACTTACTCATCAGACTTTTCATCTGCTTTTCAGGTGTTTCATAGGACGTCAGTACTTATCTGTTTTTACTGATTTCAGTAGTTGTAACTACATCAGTAGTTTAGAACAGATAAAGTACTTCAGTACTTGTGAGGCATTTAGCCTTCAGTAGTTATAAAAACTACTGAGGGTAAAAGAACTCATCAGTACTTATATGTGACATGGTTACCAATGATCATCAGTACTTATTACTGAGATCATCAGTAGTTGTCACTTATTCTAGCTGCAGCATACCAAGCCTTAACACCAGGTTGTGGAAAGTTGAACTATCCAAAGCTTAGTAAAAATGTCTGCAAGCTCATCAGCACTAGGCACAAACATAGGATTAATTAGACCCTTTTCAAAACAATCTCTTATAAAATGATATCTAATTTCTATATGTTTGGTCCTAGAGTGTTGGACTGGATTTTTGACAATGCAAAGAGCTGAAGCACTATCCATTAATAACGGAGTCTTAGTCTCTGTAATGCCATAATCCAAAAGTTGATTCTGAAGCCAGAGTACTTGGGATGTACAACTTGCAGCAGCAATGTACTCGGCTTCAGCAGTAGATGTAGCAACAGATGTTTGTTTCTTACTCTGCCAAGAAATCAACAGTTGCCTAGGAATTGACATCCACCAGAAGTTGATTTCCTGGTTAACTTACACCCTGCATAGTCACTATCAGAGAAAGCAACTAATTTGCAAGAGTGCCCAGTGGAATACCATAAACCTAGAGATTGTGTACCTTGCAAATATCTAAAGATCCCTTGACTGCAATCAGATGAGACTCTTTAGGTGCAACCTGAAATCTAGCACAAACACATGTAGCAAACATAATATCTAGTCTAGAAGTTGTTAAATAACATCAAGGACCCAATCATACATCTGTAAAGCGTTTCATCAACAGCTTTACCTTTCTGATCAATCCAATTGTGTGGTGTTGCACATGGGAGTAGACCAGGGCTTACAGTTTTGTAAATCAAACTTATTTAAAAGATCTTTTGTATATTTAGACTGATGAATGAAAATTCCATCAGCTTTTTGTTTGATTTGCAAGCCTAGAAAGAACTGTAATTCTCCCATTGCACTCATTTCAAACTTCCTTTGCATTAATTTTGTAAAATCATCACACAACTGGGGATCAGAGGATGCAATATAATATCATCAACATAAATTTGAACAAGTAGCTTATGCTGATCCACCTTCTTAATAAATAAGGTTTTATCTATGGAGCCTCTAGTGAAATTATTTTGTAGAAGAAAGTTAGATAATGTCTCATACCAGGCTCTAGGAGCTTGTTTCAACCCATAAAGAGCCTTATCAAGCTTGTATACCCATTCTGGGTGTTTATTATCCTCAAAACCTGGTGGTTGACACACATAAACTTCTTCTTTTATTTTACCATATAAAAATGCACTTTTAACATCCATTTGAAAAACTTTAAGATTGTGGAGTGCAGCATAGCTAGTAAGAACAATCTAATTGCCTCCAGTCTGGCTACAGGGGCAAAGGTTTCATCATAATCAATACCTTCTTCTTGTGCAAACCCCTGAACAACCAGTCTGGCCTTGTTCTTAACAATAAGCCCATTTTTATCTGTTTTATTCCTAAACACCCATTTAGTGCCTATTGCACACTTACCTGGGGGAAGAGGAACAAGCTCCCACTTGCTGCTTTTGAACTGAAGAAGCTCACTGCATTGCTTCAACCCAGCCATTATCTCTAAGTGCAACATGATAATTCTTTGGCTCTAGCTGACTGATGAAGAGAGCATAGAAGCAGAAATTGGACAATTGACTTCTGGTTGAAACTCCAGCATTGATATCACCAATGATTTGAGACATTGGTGATTCTTCAGCTCTTGATAAACAATAAGATCAGTGCAAGTGTTTGTAGAACCTTCAGCAGCAACAGATGTTGATGTAGACTCTTGAAACCATGTAGATGGTGGCAACTCAAATAAAGTTGAAGATGCAGAAATCTCATCACACTGTTGTGGATGAAGCTACTGAAGCTACAGGAGCATCAGGTTTAGAGGACACAGGCAGTTGGTCACTAAACCTGAAGAGGTGAGTACTGCTATCATCATCATCAGCACCAGCAGTACCATCAGGTGGTGAACTGTTGACAGGAGCAACAGCAGGAGTTTGATAAGGAACATATTGCAGTATGTCCAAATCAAATAGCTCCACAGGGCTTTGTGGAATCTTTTCCTTTGGAGATTCATTAAACTTAACATGTAGAGTCTCTTCAACCATCTTTGTTTTGCAGTTGAAGACTTTGTATGCTTTGCAAGTTGATGAATAACCAACAAAGTACCCTGCATCCACCTTAGGATCAAATTTTTGGAGTTGATCCCGTGTGTTGAAATGAAACAAGGACACCCAAAAGCTCTGAAGAATGAAATTAGAGGGGCCAAATGATGAAGAACTTCATATGGAGTCTTCATCAACCTCTGATTTACTAGAACTCTATTCTGTACATAGCAAGCTGTATTGACAGCTTCAGCCCAAAAAGTCATTGGCAGTCCAGAATCAGCCAACATGGACCTTGCAGCTTCAATAAGGGTCCTGTTCTTTCTCTCCACTACTCCATTTTGTTCAGGAGTTCTTGGAATGCTAAACTGCCTCTTGATTCCCTTTGAGAGGTAGAACTCATCAAGTGTATTGTTTCTGAATTCTGTTCCATTATCACTTCTAATACACTTGACTGAGAGGGAATACTGCTTCTCAACATACAACACAAAGTTGATAATCTTCTGAGCTGCCTCATCCTTTGAATGCAAGAAGAAAGTCCATACAAATCTGGAGTAATCATCCACAATTACTAGACAGTATTTCTTCTTAGCCATACTCATCACTCTCACAAGACCAAAGAGATCCATGTGAGAAGCTGTAAGCAGGCAGTGGACTTAGGTTCTTCTATGGAGGGAAATGAAGCTTTGTGTTGTTTTCCTTTTAAACAAGCAGTGCAGTTATCTTCACATTTGAACTCCTTCATAGGCAGTCCCCTTACTAAACCATGGTTTATCAGCTGATTTATGTTTTTGGATTAACATGACCCAGCCTTCTATGCCATAGAGTAGATTCTTGAGGGGAAGCCTTGGAAAATAGGCAAGGATGGCCTTTGAGATCTATTTTCTTGGAAAGATCTAAGGCATACACTCTTCCTGTCCTGTTGGCCTTCAGAGAGTGTATTCATCCAACACCTTATCAATCAAACTTAGAACTTTGGATGACAGAATCCGATAGTTCTGACTGGTGAAAAAGCAACATGGCCTTTGTCACACATTTGACTGACACTCAAGAGGTTGTACTTGAGATTTTCCACATGGTTAACATCATCAAACTTTATTTCCCCATTGGAAATAAAGCCTTTGCCGATGATGTAACCCTTTGCATCATTGCCAAATGACACAAACCCCTCCTCCTTCAGAGTAGTCATTAAGAAGTGATTTGTTTCCTGTCATATGCATGGATCCTCCACTGTCTACATACCAGATGCCTCTGTGGCATGTTGAAGAACCCTGCAAAACACAACAAATTAGTTAGATTTTGAGACCCAAACCTTTTTGGTTTTGGGCCTGTTCTCATCAACAGATGGTAAACTAACAGGTTTGTTGAAACAACAGCCTGAGAGGAAGAAGATGGTGAAGAAGAGGAATCCTTTGGCTTGGACCTCCTTTTCTGTGGTTTCAACATAGGAACATCTAATTGGTTAACTCTTCCCAATAGATGTTGAACCATCATAACCAGCTGTGTCTGATTTTGTGATAAAGCTTTCAGCTCTCCAGACACATTGGCATTGGAGTTTGATAAGTTCCTATGTTGCACCTTCTTCTTTTGAGCAATCTCAGCTGTTACCTGTTTAACCCCTTCCTTTTCGGATTTCTTTTTGGACTTAAGGGTTACAGGATTGATGTTGCTGGTACAAATGTGGCTTCAAACTCAGTTTTCATTTTAACTATTTTCTCTTTAATTTCTCTTTATGTTTGAGTTTGGATCCTCTTTTACCAACAATCATCTGTAAGATGATTGAACAAACCACATATTTCACATGGTTTCTTCTTCATCTTATGTTGATCATCAACTAAAGAGAATGAAACTATTGAAGACTTGTTCTTCAGCACTTTGGAAGCACTATTGCTTTCTTGACTTCCTCTTTAGTAGTCTTCAAACCCTTTCTACTGACAGTTTTCTTCTCTTCAGTGCTGACAGTAGTTGGAGTTTGAACTTCAGGTGTTAAATCTTGCTCCCCAGTCCTTTCAGGTGTTCCAGAAATAACTCCTGAGTTGATCAACTCTTTGATCATGTGAGTGTCAGTATTTGAACCATCAAGATCAGCTGATAGGTTCAACGAGGGAATAATACTAACTTCAACTTCTGATGGTGCTCTATTAGAAAGTGAATCACATGATGAGGTGGATTGGTTATTGCTTTCTCCATCAGATTTCACTTCTGCTTTGAAGCAAAATCTATAGGAGGAGCAGTGTGATTATAACCAATGCCAAACTTCACATTGGAAGCTGATTGCTTACTAAGAAGCATTTCAAAACTTTTGCATGATTGTACCCATCGATCACACAGGGTGACTGCAAGGGTTTCTTTGAGGTCTTTGTACTTTTCTAAAAGTACCTCTTCCCTAGCCTTATCATCAGTGATTTGGCATTTAAGTTTATAAATCTCATCATTTTTCTCTTTAAGCATAGACTCAAACTCAGCTTTTCTTTTGAAATGATCTTTTCTAGCTCTATGTTCTTATTAATTAAAGCTACATTTGCTTCTCTAATAGAGGCAAATGTTGCTATGCATGTTTCAGAACATAATTTGGCCTTAGCCTCAGAGGATACCTGTGATACCTGTGATGAAGAGGCATTTGAGGATGATCCATCTGTAGACTCCAGAGCCATAAGTGCCAGATTCCCAAAAGACTGTCACCACTATGTTGACCAACACCTGTGAACAGTTGTTCATGACCAGACATGTCATCTGGTAAACTGCTCCAGTCAACACTCCAGGGGTGAAGAAGCTGTGTTGTTGAGGTTGAGGAGGTTGATGAGATTGAGATGGTTGAGGCTTAGGAAGAGCATGTGGTTGTTGAGCAATGGGTGCTTGAACCTGACTGGTTTGTGGCATGTAATAACAAGGGTAAGGATATGGCATTGGACCTTGAGGAACAAAATATGCAAGAGATTGTGGTTGAGAATGATGACCAGAATTGACAGGATGTTGCCCTCTGTGTTGTTGACTATTGCTAGGGAAAGTCACAAAGGGTGCAGAAGAATTAGATCCAGATGATCTACATTCTCTAGCAAAGTGTCCAAGCCTGTGGAATTTGTGACACCTCAACTTACTCTTGTCAAAACCAACTTTAGTTTTGCCAGAGAGTCCTGGGAACTTTCTTCCAGTTCTTTTGTAGAACTTCTGAGATCTGATATTTATCAAGGCCATTTGGCTCAAAATATCCATCTCTTCTAAGTCATCATCAGCAATCCCCTTGAGATCATCCATGATGAAGCATAGATTGTCACTATTACACCCAGTAAACTGACTATCAACACTCACAAATGCAGAATCAGAAGTGTTTGAAGAGAAATCAATATGCTCATCATACTGGCATTCAGATGAAGCATATTCTACTCATGACCAACCAAGGCAGTGTTGCCTGGTACAAAGTCTTCAGTGAGCTTACCAGATGAAGCCAGTTTCCTTTTCTGCTCTATCTCTCTTTCGAATGTAAGCAGTTTCCCATGAAGTTGGGTGAGAGATAGACTATCCAGATTTGCACTGGAGCATAGGACAATTGTATATGTGTCCCATCTCTCAGGCAGTGATCTGAGGAATCTGTGGTTCATTTGGCTTTTGGTATATTCATGTTTAACCATTTTCAACTCAGAGATTAACATGAAAACCGCTCAAACTGCTGAGTCAGAGTCTCACCCTTTCTATGAGCAAAAGTCTCATACTGTTGGGCGAGAATTTCCCTGTTGTTTGCTAAGACCTCATCAGTGCCACCAAATTGTTCTCTCAGTGCATTCCAAAGGTCATGAGCAGTTTCATGATGCATAAGCCCGGAATAGATTTCATTAGGCAGTGCCATGGCCAGAATTCCATGGGCTTTAGCATCAATCTCAAACAACTTCTTGTCCTCATCAGAGTATTGTTCCTTCTTCTTCGGAATCAACTGATTTGTTTCCGGATGATTCACCATTGGCTTATGTGGTCCATGTACCATGGATGTCCAACAACCTGAACTATTGACAGACAGGTGATGGAGCATTCTTCGTTGCCAAATGTTATACTCATTCCTAACCAGCATCGGAGGCTTGGTTGAGGAACCAGTATTGTGTGGATCATTAGAAGGTGTAGTCATTTTCGAAAATTCAGACAAATTCAAGATAAGCAAAACAAATTAGCTCAAAACCACTAAGAACCTCAATTAAAATAGCCAAAAGCGACAGAACTTCAATCTCTATAAAAGATTCGTGCGAATTTGCTAGTTCGATCAAACTTAGAGCAAATGAGCAGTTTCAATGATCAATTGTTATATCGATCAATGATTAACCAGCTCTAATACCATTTGATAGGATCTCAGCATCTAGTTTGATCGATTCGAATGATTTCAGCAGCGGAATAGAGTACCAACTAGCACAATTCGAGCAAGAATACCAAAGATATAGCAATGAAAAGAATTAGTTATAGAGAGAGAGAAAGTTTCTGCAAAAGGAATATTTCATTCAATCACACGCTTTGGCATGGCTTTCGCTAAATTACAATTTAGGTCATTCTTCCTTATATAAGGAAAGATGACGTAGGCTGATGTCACTTGATAGTGACATCTAACCGTTATTTAACAAACTACTGAAACACTAAAACTACTGAAGATGTCAAGCAGCTGACATCTTCTTACAAGAAGCTAAGTGTTTACTTATTACAAAACTACTGATAAGAAACTACTGAAACTACAATGACTGAAGAACAAGCTCTTCAGTCGTTTTACAAAACTACTGAAAGTAAAAACATAAAACTACTGATAAACACAACTACTGAAGAAGTACTCTTCAGCTCTTGTGACAAACTACTGAAACTTCAGCACTTGGTCTTCAGACTTGAACTTCAGACGTTTCATCAGCTGATGACTTCAGTAGATGTCATCAGCTGATGTCTTCAGCTTTGTCTTCAGACTTTGTACATCAGTTGTTGATCTTCAGTACTTGTGGACTCTTCAGCTGTTGAACTTCAGTACTTTGGTCTTCAGCTTCAGCACTTGTGTTCTTCAGCTGTTGGACTTCAGCACTTTAGTCTTCAGCTTCAGCACTTGTGTCTTCAGCTGTTGAGCTTCAGCACTTTAGTCTTCAGCTGTTGAAGTCTTCAATACTTGATCTTCAGCTGTTGAAGTCTTCAGCACTTGTTCGAACTGCTGATGAAGCCTTCAGCAGTTGTTGTGATATCATGTGGGACTTAGAGGTTTTCTAATCTTGGCTCATTGGTTCTTTTGGTCCAACATGCACCCATCACAAATCTGAGTTGGGTATGAGATGTTTGGCATTGCTTTGACCAGCCCTTTCTTGACCATCGAATCGAGCACCTCAAAATTCACATGTCCGACTCTTGCGTGCCACACCCAAGCCTCATCATCCATCTTCATAGCTAAGCAAACAGGCTGAATTGTTTTTAGAACAACTTTGTACAGTCGGTTCTTAGACCGTTGCACATTAGCCACTAATTTACCATCCTCTTTCGATACCCATAAGTGTTCATGTTTCATTCTCACCTCATACCCATCTTCGGTCATCTGTCCCAAACTAATGATGTTGTTTTGAAGTGCGGGTATGTAGTAGACATCCGGTATCATCAATGGTTACCGTCCTCACTTTCGAACATCACGGTACCTTTACCTTTAATTTGTACCTTTGACCCGTCTCCAAAACCAACTTGACCTATTATCTTGTCATCTAATTCTGTAAAGTATCTTCTAACTCCAGACATGTGATTACTAGCTCCATATCAAGGTACCAAGTATCACATGTTACTGTGTTTGAGTCTTCAGGTACATCAGGGAGCATTTTTTTCTTCATTCAGCATAACCATGGTGGTTGACTGTTGTGCATGAACGACCAACCAAAGTGCTCGGTCTTCATCTTGTTTCTGTTAAGTTTCCTTCGACTTTCTTCTCTTTCTTGCATTCCGATGCGAAATGGCCTTGCTCATTGCAATTGAAACATGTTATGTGTTCTTGTCACGTGGCTTTCGACTCGAGTCACCTGGGTCACGACTAGCACCACCACTCCAGTGCACCCCCCCCCCTCCCCGCTGCGATGTGATCCTCTACCCCGCACGTCGCTTCGACTGTGCCCCGACCACGACCACTACTTGACAGCACTCTCCCAGTCCCCTTTTGGGTCTGATTTGATTCATTACGGGTAAACAACAAACCATTATCACCCGTTGTATTTTCTTTCGCCGATTCAACCGATCTTCATACGCTTTCAACGACCGATCGCTTCCTCGAACAACATTGAATCAATGTCCGAACATTGTTCTATGGAAGCAACTAGTTGGAGATATTTGTCCGGGCTGAATCTAGTATTTTCCTCACGAGTACCCGCTCTTCCAAAGTCTCCCCAAGGTTGCTAAACTTGGAGATCATACCACTAGCTTTCCGGTGAACTCATCAATGCTTTCACCTTCTTTCATCTTCATCTCATCAAACTCTCGTTTTAGGGTACGTAGACGTGCCTTCTGCACTCTTTCGACACCCAAATACCGAGTCTTCAACGATTCCCATATTTCACTCGTCGTCTTCTTCTTTGCAACTTGCAACAAGACGTCTTCAGGAATCGCCTGAAAGATGAACGCTCGTGTTGTTTTGTTCTTCTTCTCGTCGACGACCGTACCGGCCCGAGGTTCGACTGAGTCCTACAACCCGTGGGCATCCATCACAGCTTCCATCTTAATAGACCAAGTGGTATTATTTGTAGCGGTTAGGGTAGGGATTTGAAGGGAAATTGAACTAGCTTCTTTCGGGGCTGCAGTGTTTGTAACAATTGACATGGTGTTGAATTTAGGAACTTTGGCATAAACCTTATGAAGCTCTGATACCAAATTATTGGAAATCAGCAGCAAAAACAGAACAAGGTGGGACAAATTTTCTCTGTTAATTAACTTGAAGCAAAACAATTACAGCTAGAGTTTTTAAAATGAAGATATGAAAGATGCTCAAATAAAAACAACCTACTACTATGATTTAAATAACAAACAAAACAAAATGCATGACAACCCACGTAATAACTTATCCATGATCTCCGTGTATTATGATTAATTTAATCTACCATTTTCTCCACTACTCTTGGACCCTTGACGACCAAGTCACCATTAGCTTAGACAAATTGCCATCATCCCACCGATATTCATCATAAGCCAGTGGGAAGACCGAGAAAAATGGAAGAAGTCAGTAGTTAAAGATCAAGATGTTACAAGGGGAGGCGGATTATCAAAGAAACATATAACTGTTATTTGTGCAAGATGTAAGATAAAAGAGCATAACAAAAGGACATGCAATGGATAACCAGGGGAATAGGTAGTTTGGTAATATTTAGGAATGAAGCTTTTGGTCTAGTTTTATAGTAGTATATTAATAGTTATGAATGTCCTTGGAAATTTTGAACAAACATGTAATGCCCTTGGTTAAATTTAAGTACTCTTTGTTATGTCTAAATTTTGGTTTAATAGAATTGCAGTGAGAATGTTGAACAACTAGTTTTATACCCGTCTGGTGGTCGGGTACTGTAACGTGATAATGTTCTACTTGAATTATTTATATCACCAAATTGTTGTTTTTAGTACTTCTGATGAATAAAATAGCATAGCATTTAATATTCGACTTGAAACTTAAAACTTATGAGAAAAGTTATATTTCTTATGCTGCATAGTAGAGACTAATTACGATAATGATAATACGTTCATGCTTCGATTTTAATAAAAATATTTTATATGGGTGAGAACTGAACCACAAACATGAGAAAGATTAGGAAAGAATCAGATGCATAATCTTAGTATACGATAATGATAATACATTCACGCTTCCAAACCCTAGCAAAAAACCAACATAAATCCGAAAGCCATCATAGATTCATAGATAATCCTAAATCAAATATATAATAAATTAGATATGTATAAAATCATTTTATAAGTTAAAAGGGAATTTTTTTACAAAGAAATGATTGGCTATGTAAAAAATAATATAACTAACCATGAGGGAGGTGTCTTTTTCATCTCTTCCATTACCTTCTTTCTTATGTTCTTGTCCAGCTCACTCAATGTGTTAGCTCATTTTATCTTATCTTGAATTGTGATAAGTAAATTATGTAATGTGCTTAAGTCTTAAGCTATGAAATTCTCAAAATAGTCAAGACAATAATATTATAAATTAGTATCAAATATACAAATAATAGTCAGAACACATAATTTGAGCTTACGAGTTTGATAATGTACGTATCAAACTCCCCAATTGTCCATTCCTTAGATCCCTCTTGACTGCAAATTGAACCTATATAATGATGATGAAATGTGAAAACATCTTCACAATTAAGTAATGAACAATGAATTTACAAATAGATACTATTCCACACCTGAAAACATCTTCGCGACTTGGCCCTAACAATACCCTATCAAGATGGATAAAACATACATAACACCAATATTATAAGGAATGTCATCAAAGGATAAAACTTAATTACTCTAAATAAGTTGTGGCATCCCTTTATATGCTTCAATTTCTCTCCATATGAATATATCTATGTCATTTCACCGAACCGTGCAAAATAACTAGTGTTAATATCGTGGCCCTTGCCTCGCCGCAACCGCTTCTCTAGTAGCCTCTCCGCTTTGTCGCCGCTTCTTTTCTTTGGTGATGTGTTAGTGCTGCGAATCCATTGATCGATGACTGGTGATGATGAAGATGCTTGTGTAGTTTATGTGGGTAGCACAGTGTGTAGAGGATGATAGAGAATGACGGAGAGATGATGGAGTATGTGGTGGGTTTTATATAGACCACATGGACAGGACACTAGTGAGTTAAAGGGTTGTGGGAGGAGCAGGGGAGTGGGAAGTTGGAGAACCGAGAAAGTTGAGTATTTGGTGGTTCTTAGAAATTGAATAGACTGAATAACCGCCCAAAAACTACAAATAACCACTGAAAACCACCTTGTAACCATCGAGTTTAAACGGTCATGATTTCCTTTCAGCTTGATCCAACAGATGAGATGATTTCTACCAGCGGTTATACTCACCGCTGGTAATATAATATATAATGTGGTTTAACATATTTACATTACGGTTTTTTACGCTTTAATAAAATTTTGTAATTTTCACAAACAAAACACCATTCTTCCATTGCAATAAACAAAACAAAATACAATACTAATTCATAATTAAAAAAAATCTATTTATTAATGTTATTTCTAAATAAAAAATTTTAATATAAAATAATAAAATTTTCTAAATCATAAATTTTAAAAATACGAAATATTTTAAAAGTGGTATTTTTAAAAATTCAAAATTTTAAACCAAAAGTAATTAATCGACTTGCTCTAATAAAAAAATAAGTTGAAAAAAGAGAGATTTTTAAAAATTCAAAATTTTAAAACAAAATATAATTAATATTCCTACTCTAATAAATAATAACTTGAAGTGTTACGTGAGAGCACCACAATCATAATCACCAAAAATTTATTCTCTCTCTTTTATCTCAAATAATTATTTTAATTACTAATAATATTATTTAATATTTCTTTACATTTAATAAATTAAAAAAGAAATCTATTTTTTAATATTATTTCTAAATAAACAGTTTTAATAAAAGTTTCTAAAGCATAAAACTTTTTAAAACCAAAATTAATTAATTTGGGAGATATAATAAGAAAATTTTTAAAAATTATATTTTATACGGTTTATTTTATAACAAAATGTTTATTTTTTTGTAAAAAATTAAAAACAAAATTTTAAAAAGTTGATCACTGTTTTATTAGTTATAGTCATTTATCATACGTAATTTTAGTAATATCATATCTTAGAATGTCATTTTATAATTAATAAATTTTATTATATTAATATTTATTTATTCAACATGTGTAATACACGAGTTTACTAAAACTAATGACATATATACATGTACGTGTGTGCACTTGTTTTTTGTGTATTGTATTTTTTATACTTAGGGAGTTATTCATACTAGTCTAAATGGTTAACTAATTGACCTTAGATCTTTTCATTTAATAGCATCAAATATATATATATATATATATATATATATATATATTATATATATATATATATATATATATATATATATATATATATAATATATTATATATATATATATATATATATAATATATATATAATATGAGGTCCTTCTATAGTTACTTGTAAGTTTAGAGATATTTATAAGTTCAAATCATGCAATGTTTGATAATCTAGATTTGAAAGCAATTTAAATAACACAATGCATTTTTAGTTCCTGAAAGAACAAGTACTTTTATATTTAATAATTCAACTTATAAGTTATGATCATTATACAAATATTTAATAATTCAACTTATAAGTTTATGATCATTATACATATATTAATTATTAACTTAGTTATGCATTATGAGTTATATAATTTGATTAGTGGTTTGTATTCATTTTTTGTTTTTTTCTTAATTCTTAGCTTTTCAATTTTAATATAATATTATTATATCTTTTACAAATTAGCTTTAATATTTTTTTTATTTTCAACTTTGATCCCTGTATTTTCATATTAAAAAAATTAGTTTTACATTTTGTTTTAAATTTTACGAATTACATAACGCACTGTGCGTGTGTGGTTCAACGTTTTTAGGCTACTTTTTTTAGTCGTCCCGTTGCAAGTCACAAGTTTTAGATCCACTTAATTACTTTTTTAGTTGTTTTATGTTTCATATGCATGATTCTATATTCTACGTATACTTTTCGTTCTATTTTATTTTTCTTTAATTTATTAATACGAGTTTTTTCACCAAAACATGAGACTCTTACAAAACATATATTCCATACCCCCGACTTCTTCTCCCCACCGGTAAACAAACCCTCACACACCACCGATCAAAATACTCACCGGAGAAACCGCCGTGAAACAATGCACCACCGTCCACCTGTACACCACCACCACCGTCCACCTGTACACCACCACCACCTCCACCCACCCCCATAACACCACCACCACCACCATCCCCATCCAATTCCGTCGTCAATTCACTCAATCTCCGGCGACCACATCCCCCAAACCCTAACTCACGCCCCAACAATTTGTCCCCTTCAATCGCCGATCAACAGATTGTTATGACGAAGCCCCAATTCGCCACTCGCCGATCGCGCCACCACCGTCGTCAACTCCGGTCGGTTCCGCCGCGGCGTATGGGGGAGATCGTCGGCGCCACCACGGCGGAGGTCGCGGCGGTGTGCTGCTGCTTCCCCTTCGCCGTCGTGGATTTCATGCTGTTGACGATGTATAGGGTTCCGGCGGGGCTGTGTCGCAACGCTGTGAGGAAGAAGCACCGGCGACGGGCGAAGATGCCGTACCACGGCGGCGGTGGTGAGGAGTCTCCGGCGACGGCGACGGCGACGGTGGCGGTGGCGCCGGAGGTGGACAAAGATGTGGTGGCGTTTGATAATGAGATGTGGGAGAAGTTTGCTGAAAGTGGGTTCTGGAGAAACCCTTCAGAATAATAATAATAATAATAATAATAATAATAATAATAATAATAATAATAATAATAATAATAATAATAATAATAATAATATAATAATAATAATAATAATAATAATAATAATAATAATAATATAATAATAATAATAATAATAATAATAATAATAATAATAATAATAAAGGATTGACAATGACGTAACGACGACGTATTGAGGAAGATGAGAGATGCTTTGATAAGTTGTACCGTACAAGTTTGGGAGATCCTTGAACATATTTGACAATCACTAGTAGGTTGGCTTCGTCACATCAAGGGGTTTGTTTTTGGATTCAATTTATAATAATTATATATTTGATTTTGTTGTGGAATGTGGAATTTTGAAAGATTGAAAAATTTAAGAAAAAGGTTGGATATCGAGACTCGGAGTTTATGGTTGGACCATTCGGATGAGATTTAATAACGGATGACATTATAAATATATATCCAAACATAAACCATGTGTAAACAATATAACTTCAACTTTTATTATTATATTATTGAAAGTTAGAATAAAGTGAGTTTTTACAGTTATTTACATGAATTATGAAAAAAAAGAGTTGTCGAGCCTTGGTTGAACCGAAGGGAAAAACTTGTAAACTTTAGGACCGGCTGCCCGGCTGGTTAAGTAGACATTGGTTCAGAAACAAATTAAGATGTGCAGTTGAGATGGATCGAGCATAACCACACATTGGTTTTAAAAGCACAAACAAACAAAAAAGAGCGTAGACTGTTAGGGGAAGGAGATGATACAATCATAAATAATAAAGAAGAGCAAAAAGTGTTAACCGTTGCTTCATAACCGAGACCATATGACAAAGCCCGAAGGAGGCATGCAGAGTGAACGTGGTATTATCCACGATCACCCGAAGACACCTTTGCTGTTTTTACCATTGAGACCTTGATTATGAATGTTTGATAGGGTTATCCTTGAAGCACACATGAATATAAAAGCCCAAAAAACATTAGATTCAAATTAGACTCAAAAGCACAAATATGAATATATATTTTCTTTTAACGGCATTTGTTATGATACGAAGAACAAATCTCACTCAAGTGAAGGTAGACATGAGTATTTATTTGAAAGATCGTTTGGACGAGGTGAAAAGTATACAACTTGTTTCAATTTTAAAAGCGAACAAAAAAGTTAAAGAACTAATACACGAGTAAGAGGTGGAAACCAAAATGTGTTGTCCCTATTCGAGTAGAATCACATACGCTTTGCTTTTGCGTTACACATGACCAACATATTTCTGGTGAAGAATAACGTTAACGTCAAATAAAATAAACAAATAATATGTTCTATTAACATTGTAATTACTAAAAATCTTTTTAGTAGTGATTTATGTTTTATTGTTTCTAATTTTTTAAAATTTTATAAAACTTAAAAAATGAATTTTTATTACCTTATTTACTATTTTATGTATTTATTTTTAGTTGGTTTTATTTTATATACAGTGCTCTAGAATTATGTTTTGCTGTAGAGAATTTATTTAAAATTTATATTATTGTTCCCAAAGCCGTCTTAATAATTTTGGATGCACTAAGCGAACAAAGAAAAGGCCCGTTTGGAAGTCGACATAACAAATTCCCTTTCTTTATCTCGGTTGGAATTCAAAACAATAAATTAAAATGTTTATAATTGGCATAGTTAAATTTTTATTGTTATTTGAGCAAAGACCATTTTTGTAATTTAATGTTCACTTATGCATTTTGTTCTTCTTCTTGTGATTCTTTCTTGTTTTTTCTTCTTTTGCCATTTCATATGAGCGTTTTCAATTTGTCATGCTTTCTACTTGACGTTACACTCATATATAATATATTCAAATGCAAACTTCTACTAAACAAGCTAATATTATAATATATACACACTAAACAAATGAGTTGGAGACTAATTCACTAGATTAAGATCTAATTCACTAAACACCAAAGAGCAACTTAATAAATATTCAAACACTAGATTCAAATTCTAGTTCAAACAAGTGACTAAATACCACATTAGTTGTTAATTAAAATTTAAACACCAACTACAAAATTAGACAGTACTACAATACCATCCAATAACACAAATCAAGATTAAAACTCAAAAACTTAAAATCCAAAATTGCCAAAAAGAAAATTAATCTTAAGAACTAGATTCTAAGGAATACTCACAAATCTATGTTCCAGATTGTTGATTGATAGAACAAATCAATCTGTGTGTTTTTTAATCAATTTCTAATATCTTGAGTGGGTAAAGGGTAAATTTTTATTGAATTAAAGGCCCAACTAAATTAATAAAGTGTATACCTAAGTTAAATTTCCTACCCATATAAACACAATATATAAAATTCAAAGGCTCTTTAAAAACAGGGCACAAAGCTCTAGCTCTACTAGTTTTGGCCTTGAGCCGGTCCTGAATGATTTAAAAACCTAAAATAAACAAAATATAACTTTATGTTGTTTATTTAATACATTTACTTTTAAATAACTATAAAAAATTTCAAAGTAAAATTTTTGGAATCGGTTTCCGACAGAAATCGATCCCATCAGTTGAGATTCTGACCTTCGTCAATTTCTCCCTCAAACCTATTTTGACCCTCTCAACTTGAAACCGAACCTATTCATAACCCAATCCATTTATGAGAAAAAAACCTCATTTAGAGGCCCATTTACCTATAGATGCATCTTTATAATTAAAGGTAATCAATTAATGGGCTTCATCGTTAATCCTTTACGCCTAAGATTGTGCCTAAAAGAAATCTAGAGACGTCGGCTAATCACTTTATTTGCTTTTAGTCTTTTTTATAGTGCTTGAATTTGGTCAAAAACAAATAATACAGAAAATAATATTTATAATTATTAATCAATAACATGGATCCATTGCTATTGGACCCACATTTTGTTTAGTGACTTTTCAAGCATATAATAGACTGTAGAGATTAATGAAGAGGCTGATGCAACCTAAACATCTTTAGTCTTTCCTGCATGCTGCATAAGTGCATTAAAGTGGAATACTTCGGAAGTTTCACATGTGCAACAGAAATACTCTAAGTGTGAAATCTTTCGAAGCCAAGACCAACATCTTCCGAAGCCAAAGATGAAGTCTTCCGAAGCCAAAGATGAAGTCTTCCGAAGCCTCAGAGACAAAGTCTTCCGAAGCTTCAAGTTCATGAAGACAGATTTCTTCCGAAGACTTTTAGTAACATGCTTTTTCTGATGTACTGTTCCATAAAGCTGGACACCTTTCCGCTGCAACTCTGCAAGTCACCAACTAACATGGTTTGGTGAAAAGGTCCATGCTTTTGTAACTGTACATTGAGGTCTTGAGTCTGTAACTTTCTACTTTATGTACTTTATCCTTTTTGTAATAAATAAGGATGTGAGCTATGGCATGTCATAGTCACTAGTCAAAAGGCAATCTGCCTTTTGACTCTACAATTGATTTTGTGTGTGTCTAGTCAATTGTATCCAGCTGGCTTTCAAAGTATAGCCGGCTGTAGGATGTTGTCTAAGTATCTCATGTTCTTGTATCTTTCGAATATGCTTTTGTAACACTTGTAATAGAACATAGAGAAGGCAATATACTGCATTCTTGAAAACCAAACATTTGTGTTCCTTGTGTTCTGTCTCATATATTACTTGTGTTCTTAGTGTCACCACTTGGTTAATCCAGTTTACTGTTTGATCTAAGTTTAGTTTATCTCCTCTTTGTGTTGTTGTGTTGTAACTGTACACCCTTCAACGATTCTGCATTTGGTATCAGAGCATTTCAGGCTCTTGATATAAGATCTCACCATCTTAAGATCCCTCACACACACAAATACTAAACTTTTCAAATGGCAGCCATTTCCAAAACTGATATGGAAACTGAAACCATGAACAAGTCCCCACTGATCACTCTTGATGAGTTTGACACCTGGTGTTTAAGAATGGAAGGTTTCATCAGGTCTCTTGATTCAAGAATGTGGGAGTCTATTGAGAATGGACCTTCATACCCAGCACACCTTCTGCTACTGGTGCTGGTATGATCCCCAAAGATGTGGCTAATACTCTGATGAAGATAGGAAGAGAGTAGAGATAGACAGAAAATCCATGACAGCTTTTCAAACTGCCCTTCCAAACTTTGTGTACAGAGGTTTCAAGAAGTGCAAAACAGCCAAGCAGTTGTGGGATGCACTGAAACTGATGTATGAGGGTTCTTCTGAAGCAAGGAGAACAAGAAGGATCTCCGGAAGCAGCAGTTTGAAAACTTCATCTCAAAACAGGTGAAACCATGACTCAGCAGTACTTCAGGTATGTTGAGATTGTGGATACCCTAGTGGATGGAGGAGTTTCTCTTGAAAACAGAGACATTGTAAGGAAGTTCATGTCCTCACTTCCTAGGCAGTGGACACACTACTGTGTGGTGATCAAGAGAACTAAAAATCTAAAACTCTTACTCTGATAGAGTTGTATGGGATTCTCAGTGAATACCAGACGGAAATGAACATGCAAGGTTCATCTGGCAACTCCAACAATCAAATGGGTTCAGCCCTACATGTGGTTGAAAGGGACAACATAGAACCCAAACATCATCTCTTATGCTACCCTGACAACTCACCCAAGGGTCCTTTCATCACCTTCCCGGAGACACCAAAGGAGAACTACACTCAAGGAAGCCCATTCCAAGAGACAAGCTCTTCTCAAGCTTTTGTGTCTTCTGATGAAAGCTGTGGTAACTCTCTTTTCACTCTTGAAGACCTGGACTGTATCCATCCAGATGATCTGGAATACATGGAAATAGTCCAGTAGATGGCTCTTCTAACTCACAGAGCCAAGAAGTTCTACAAGAGGACTAGAAGGAAGTTTTCAAGTAATGCAACCAGTGGAAAGTTTAGACTGGACAAAGGCAAAGTCAAGTGTTACAACTGTAACCTGATGGGCCACTTTGCCAGAGAGTGTAAGGCACCTAGAAAAAATGATGGCTAAACACAATCCAGACCAAACTACACTAACAAAGCTCTCTATAATGAGAAGTCAAAGCAGCAAGCTGCTGTTGCTGTTGAAGAAGGATGCTTTGACTGGAGCTTTCAGGTGGAAGATGCTTCTCCAAACCAAGCACTGATGGCAGATCATGATGAAGCCAAGGTATTAGAAAACATCTGTACTCTTGAATGCATTGCTAAAGTTAACAGGTACAGGTCCTATAACTTGGAACTAAGATCTGATATTGAGTCCTTAAACATTTTAAAATCTGATTTTAGAAAGTCTGAAAATGATTATAAGCTGAAAATAGAGGACTTAGAGAAAACCATTTCAGTTCTAAAACATGAACACATAGATTTTAGGACTCAAATTAAAGATCTCATAACCAAGTAACTGAGTGCCAGGCTGAGCTTGTGATCAGTAAAGCCAGGGCAGAAAAGAGCGTTCTTGAATAGGAGACCTTCAAGAACATGATATCCTCATCCTTGCACAACAAAGTGTGCTATCAAAACAGACAGGGACTGGGATCCAATGAGATAGCTCCTCCACACACAATCTTGTCAGTAAGATCTCCTAGGTGGAAACTTATGAAGATGAGCTTCCTCTCATAGATCCTATGAGTGAGGAGGATGAAGAAGAGATAGTGAAGAATCCCTCTACAAAGAGTGAAAAGGAGGATTCAAGAAGGGCCACTATCCTCTGAGGAGAAAGTGAAGACTGTGATGACCAAGTTCATGAGAAAGAACTTGATCAGAAAGAGCAAAAGAAAGGTAAGGAAGGCTCAAGAGATCAAGGCTACTTTTGACTCTAAACAGAAACAAGTTTTTATTTCTACAGGTTTAAAGTGGTAGGGACTGAGAGACATCAACCAAAACTCCTGCTAAGAGTTTGGTTCTTGTTCAACGCATCTCAGCAGCAAGAAGAAGACTGATCTGCTGTGTATCACTGTTGCACAGTCTGGACCATCAATCTCCAAGCACAGTCCTCAGCCCAAGAGGACTGTCTCAGCATCTACAAAGATGAAGGTGGAGAAGGGAAGTGACCAAAGACAGTCTTACTCTCAGACAAGGCTCTTGTGAAGAAGAAGATGAATTGTGTTATGTGTGACAGCACCACTCACATTGCAAAGGATTGTCCCTTCAATCCTAAAGGTACTGTCCATATGGCCAAAACAAAGGCTTCAAAGAGTTCTAAGAAGATTCAAGCTTCGGAAGAAAACCAGTTTCCTTCGGAAGTTCCAAATCTAATAAGAAAGGAAGTGGAAAATTCTCTTCGGAAGAATATTTGGTCTCGAAAGAAAGGAGTTTTTCCGAAGCACTGAAGTCTACTGCAGTGTTTGCAGAATCTTTGAAGGTTCAGTCATCAAAACTTCTGAAACTCCAAAAGCTTCTAAAGTTTTGAAGGTCAAGTCCAAGACTCCAAGGTGGTGTGGACGTCTAAGAAAGACCAAGTGACTGAGATTTCTCCATAAAAAACAGCTCAAGATCCTCTTAGTACAACCATAGGATCTATTACTATTAAATTACCTTCTGCAAATGAGCCCAAGACAATCAAGGCTTGGGTTTCCAGATGTAACTAATCATTCTCTTTTTTGCAGGGACAGCTGAAGACAGACAGAAATGTCTGGATCATAGATAGTGGCTGCTCCAGGCACATGACTGGCAATAGGTCACTACTCCAGAACTTTGAAAGGATTGATGAAGGACCTGTTGCTTTTGGAGGAGATGAAGGTGGTTACATTTCTGAAAGGGGAAAGGTCACAAATGGTAAGCTCAGCATAGAAAAGTAAACTTTGTAAAGAGCTTGGATACAATCTTCTGAGTGTAACTCAATTTTGTGATCAGAGTCATAACATGCTCTTTACTGAGCATGAGTGCATTGTTCTTAAGCCTGGTGTGGTTATCCTCATGAGCATATCCTGCTTAGAGCCCCCAGGAAAGGAAACATGTACAAGATGGATTTACAAGAAACCTCTCCCTCTGGAGAAGTTTCATGCTTTCTGTCTAAAGCCAATAGTGATGAGTCTTTCCTATGGCATAAAAGAATATGCCATGTAAACTTTAAGAACATGAATAAGTTAATTAAGCATGACTTGGTAACTGGAATGCCAAAGAAGAGTTTACAAGTGATGTCCACTGTGTTGTATGCCTGAAAGGAAGCAACATAAGGTATCTCACAAGCCTAAGAAAAGAACTCAATCACTACTCCCCTACACTTTACATATGGATCTTTTTGGCCCCACCAGAGTAATAAGTTTAGGAAGGACCTTATACTGTCTAGTGATCACAGATGACTTTACAAAATTCACTTGGGTTTTCTTCCTTAGAACTAAGGATGAGACTCCTGAGATTCTGAAAATTTCATCTTGAAGATTGAGAATCAATCTGATCATAAGGTCAAGATCATAAGATGTGATCAAGGAACGAATTTAAAAACCATACCCTTGACACATTCTGTGATGAAAAGGGTATTACAAGACAATTTAGTGCTCCCAGGACTCCTCAGCAAAATGGTGTTGCTGAGAGGAGAAACAGGACACTGATTGAAGCTGCAAGAACCATGTTGTCTGATTCTAAATTGCCCATCACCTTCTGGGCAGAGGCAGTCAACACTGCCTGCTATGTGCAGAACAGAGTTTTAGTAGTTAAGACTCATGGCAAAACTCCTTATGAACTTTGGCACAAGAGAGAGCCCTTTCATTGGTTTTTCAGGTCATTTGGATGTCCTTGCACCATCTTGAATACTAAAGATCAAATTGCCAAGCTTGCTGAGAATCAGATGATGGACACTTTATTGGATACTCTTCTCAAGCTAAGGCTTATAGAGTGTACAATCTTAGAACTAGAATTGTTGAGGAGTCAGCCAATGTGACTTTCAATGAACACACACCCATGTGTACTGGTTCTGGTCCGGATTGGTTGTTTGATCTTGATTTGGTTACCAACTGTTTTAACAAATCTTGTGAGAATGTTTCAGGATCTGCAGAAAATTTGAATACAGATGATCCTGATCCAAGATTTGAGCTAGGAAGATCTTCAAGACATATATCTTCAGCTCTAGTTGGAACCACTTCTGCAAATGAGGTTTCTATTAACCCAACAATGACAAATTCAGCTGATACATCTGGTATGCCTTCAAATTCCAGCTCAGAGGCTCTACAACCAGATAAGAACACCTCAACTGTGGAAGACAACAATGGTGATGATGACAGTGACCAAGATTTCTTGATGCCACTAACCACACCATATGAGAACATCAATGATGTCACACACTGCTTGGATCAAGTTTCACTTGAAAAGTGTGCTAATGTGGTAGGAGAAACATCTATGCCAGATCAAAAATTTTCAAATTTAGATCTTTCTCAACAACTTGTTGTGATCCCTCAGCTTAGGATCCACAAGTCTCACCCTACCACAAACATCATTGGAGATGTTGTCTCTAGGGTAAAGACAAGAGGACAAACCCATGAAGCAAATGTTTGTCTTCACTCTTGTTTTCTATCCCAGATAGAGCCAAAGAGAGTTGATGAAGCTCTAAAGGATGGAAGTTGGGTTGAAGCTATGCAACAAGAGCTGCTTCAATTCAAAAGGCAGAAAGTTTGAACCTTTGTCCTCTTCCTTCTGGGAAGACTACCATTGGAACCAAATGGGTGTTTAGGAACAAGAAAGATGATAGAGGCATCATCATCAAGAACAAAGCTAGACTGGTTGTTCAAGGATACACACAAAAAGAAGGAATTGACTACACTGATCTTTACTCTAGTGGCAAGATTAGAAGCTGTTAGGATATTCCTGGCATTTGCTGCATCCAAGAACTTCAAGGTTTTTCAACTTGATGTGAAGTGTGCTTTTTGTATGGAGTGATAGATGAAGAGGTTTATGTCAAACAACCACCTGGTTTTGTAGATCCTGATCATCCTGATTATGTCTGCAAGCTTGACAAAGCTCTCTATGGGCTGCATCAGGCACCCAGGAAGTGGTATGAGACACTGTTTGAGTATCTCTATAAACATGGATACAGGAGGGGTACTATAGATGGAACTCTTTTCATCAAAGGACAAGGAAAACATATTGCTAGTTCAAGTATATGTGGATGACATCATCTTTTGTTCAACTAATCCAAAGCTCTGCAAAGACTTTAACAAGCTGATGAAAGACGGATTTGAAATGAGTGCCATGGGAGAACTCAATTTATTTCTGGGAATTCAAATGAAGCAAGTTGAAGATGGCATCTTTATAAGTCAGTCAAAGTATGTTCAGGACATACTCAAGAGGTTTAATATGACTGACTGTAAGATTGCTAAGACACCCATAGCCAGAAACCACTCTCTTGGTCCTGATCTTGAGGGGGAGTGTGTAGATGAGCATTTATACAGGGCTATGATTGGTCTCTTATGTATCTTACTGCTATCAGGCCTAATATCATGTTTGCTACATGTATTTATGCAAGATATCAAGCCAACCCTAAGATGTCTCACCTTATCACTGTCAAGAGGATTCTAAGATACCTCAAGGGTGCATCAACACTTGGCCTATGGTATCCCAAGAATTCTGACGTCAATTGGTATGCTTATACAGATAGTGATTATGGTGGTTGCAACATGACTGGAAAGTCTACATCTGGGGGATGTCAATTTCTTGGTGGAAGGGTTGTCTCATGGCAATACAAGAAACAATCATGTGTCTTTGTATCAACTGCTGAAGCTGAATACATTGCTGCTGCAAGCTGAATACTTTGGATTCAAATCATCAGATACTGACTATGGATTAAACTTCAAGGAGACTCCCATTCATATAGACAACAACAGTGCTATCTCAATCACAGAGAACCCTGTGCAGCACTCAAGGACAAAGCACATCAATAACAGGTATCATTTAATAAGAGATAACTATGAAAAGGGATTAATTAAACTAGTCAAGGTTCATAGATGAACAATATGTTGATCTGTTTACAAAGGCTTTTGATGAACAGAGATTTAAATATCTTATATCAGCTATTGGGATGATCACCTTGAGTAGATCTTTGTTAAATCTAATTCTTATTATTTCTTTAAAATTCACGTGTGTCCTAAGTTGTCTAGTTCATCACTTTCATAAGCTCATGTTTTCTTCTTTGGATGAAAATTATTTTTAAGACTTTCTTAGATTTTTGAAAATTTCTGATACTTCGGAAGTTATGTTTTTTTTAATTCGGAAGTAAATCATGCCTTCAAAATAAATAATTCTAAGAAGTTTACCTTCGGAAAAGTTTTCAAATTTATCTTCCGAAGCTTAAATATTTTTTTCAGACACTTACTCATTTTAAAGGACCATTTACTTCCGAAGCAAAATTAACTCTCGGAAGCTTTGTTAGTTTATACACAAAGCACTCAAGCTTTAATTTTCTTTCGAAGCAAAATTTTCAAATCTCTCAGGAAATTCTTCCAAGTCATTTTAGCTTCGAAGCTTTTTAATTAAAACTTCCAAAGATAATTAACCTTCGGAAGCTTTTTTGACTTCTAAGAAAACTACTTTTTGAGCAAAAAGTAAACTACTTTTTCAGAGGTGGGACCGACATCCGAATTTCAAAGTTTATCCTCTTTCATTAAACTTTATCTGAAATCCTTCTCACATATAAACCCAACGGTTTCCCCCTTCTTTCTATCATCTGTTCTTCCTCCAAACCTAAAAACCCAAATTTCTCTCTGAAATTTCTTTCTTTCTTCTTCCTTCGTCTTAAGCTACTTCAAAATGGCCAACCTTGCTCACAGAAATGATCCCAAATTTACCATGCAGCTACACAGACAACACAATCAAGTTGCTCTGTTAGGCTCTAAGAAAGATTCTCATTTCTCAGAGGTTTGTCATTTCTTGTCTCTATCAACTACTTCACCTCCCTCACCATTGATCCTCCACTCTATGAGGATCAGTTGCTTGAATTCTGGAAGACCTGCAAGAGGTCATTATGGATGGGGAGAAGGCACTGTCTGCCACAGTGCAGGGGAGAACAATCTTCATCACTCCGGCCATCATCAACCGACATCTTCAGCTGGATGATGAAGAAGGTGAGTGTTCTTCCTAAAGAAAGCTGTAATCATTCCTTTGAGCAGATGGGGTATGAGGGAGATTCCTCTGTAAAGACCTTCAGGAAAAGGAAGGTCTCATCCAATGGAGATTCCTGCTCCATGTGGTCATCCACAGCTTATCAAACAAGCATGGTGGATGGGACCAGATTCCTGAAGATCTCTCCTTCATAGTCCATAGAATGGTTCAAGGGGTCAAATTCAGGTACTCTCAGTTTGTTTATACAAATTTGCTTGCTAATTTAGACTCTTAGAGAATATTACATGTTTCCTAGATATGTCCGGTACATTCTTAATGTGAACTGGGCTCACAGTTAAGGAAATAGTAACATTCTTAAATTGGGACAGATGAAGCCCATCATCTTTAAAATACTGAGAAAGTCCACTGTTGGATTCTCTGGGTAGAAACACCCTAGTCCCAAAAATGTTAGAGCTCATTGCTCAAGGTGACAACCTAGCAGCACAAGCTAGTGTTGAACCCACACCTGCTACTTCCCAACCACCCACACAGCCTCAAATCTCTCACCTACCAAAGAAAATACAAACGAACCCCTGCTCAGACTATTCAGTCTGTGGAGGTCCCCATATACTCACCCATACAGGAAGAAGTGGACACTGGAGCTCCCACTTCTCCTGAGGAGCAGACCACTTCCATCTCTTCAAGAATCAGTGCTGAGGTTCCTCATGCTTAGCCTGATAAGCTCATTAGCCCTACTGCCTTAAGCCATCACTCTGAGTCTCAACACTCAAGTGATCAACCTTCAGGGGAGACAGTTACCATCCCCAGCCTATAGATCTCAACCAACCCATCCCAACCTTGAATTCTATACTGATGAAATATAGGTTTAGTGAGTATAATGAATCTCTTTTCTTCCCTCTACTCAAAGAGAGATGAGTACTACTCAGTCTCCTACATCTATCCCACATCAGTCACCTACAACTGAGGTGGACACTCCTGAACCTGTTCAGGATGTCCATATGGAAGAGGCTCTCACTTCTGAAAGTGATTACATCATTAAGACCTCAACCATGGCAACTCAGCCCACTGACATCTCAACTGAGACTGCCAGTGAGCAGAGGAAATCTAGTAGCCAAGAACTAAAACTGGTCATGAGAGAAAGGACTCTGGTCCAATCTTCTCCACCCCCAGTAATTTTCTGATGATGATGAGGGGGATCTGAGACTAAAAGTGCAAAAACTGTCTAAAACATGCACTTACTAGTCTCAAAGGTCAGTCACCTTGAATCTCAGGTGACTACCTTACAACACAGGATTAACAATCAGCAACTTGAGATTTCATATCTTAAGGAAAAACTAGCTGGGAGACGCTTAAGGAGAGCTCAACCAGGAACAAAAGAACCTGTGGATGTGATTGACCTATCCTCCAGCTCACCTATGCAAGTGGGTGATGCTACCAAAAAAGGGGAGAAAGTCATTACAGCCACGAAACCTGGGAGTTCCCCCGAGAGAATGGACATTGAGGACTCACCATCCTCACTTGCAACTGTGCATTCTCAGCAACCTCCTCTAGTTCACATTGATGTGGACTACACAGACTCCTTCATACAGAGTCTGTTTGAGGATGGGATACCAAGGGCTATGTCACATTCAACATCCTTCAATCACATTATTGGGTGGAGGTATGACGACAACAGGAAGGCCCTCATCATCATAAGAGTTCTAGGACAGCAAGACGTCTTCAATTTTCAGAACTTGGACTATTATGAAGGTCTGGATCTAGTCAACATGCCACTTGTCAACCCAAGCCAATCAAGACAAGCTGACAAACTGGCTAAAAGAATCCAAGACAGGATCATTGCAGAGTTCAACCTAAGAAGAAGACTAAAGCAATCAGGCAATGTCATCGGTCAACTGGATGTTGAGACAGACCCTAAGATTAGCTTCACAGGGGAAACCTTGACTAAAGGCCCAGTGACAGAACCTGAGAGCCCTGTCTCATCATCTCCAACTGCTGCAGAGATCCATATTCTTTCTGAGACACCTGCTGGTGAAGGTGTTTCTCAACCTCTCTCTGGCCTGAGCTCAGATGCTGCAACGAGCAATGAAGGCCAAAGCTCTCTCCACCCTGAGTCACAAAGGTCAGAGAGTGACAAAGGGAAAAGAAATATGACATCTGAGGAGATTGAGGAGGAGGAGAGAGAGAGGAAAAGGAGGCTAAGGGGAGAAAGTTCCTCTACTAAGTCTCCAAGACTCATGGAGTCTGCAATCAGGGCTGCCCCCAGACCAGATACTCAGAATGATAAGTTAAGGGCAGTCAGGATCAACTATCTGTAGACTAGGAACTATGACATAGATAATGTCATTTCTCTCCCCTTGGATGAATTGAATGAGCTGGTTGATCTGGAAAGGTCAAGAGAGAAGAAGGAGGCAGAAGATGCAGAACTCCTAGTACAAGTCAAAGAAGAGAGAAGAAGAAAAAGACTGTACAAAGGTATGCCTACCCTCTCACCAGTTCAAGAAAGTCCTGAACAAGAGGATGTGGTTCAACAAAAACCTCAGGTAGATAAGGAAGAAGACAAAATCAAGATGATTAACTACCTGAGTGCCACAGGCCTTTATCAGGCAGATGCACTCCTTCCCTTACCTTATGACTATATTGAGTTTGAGTATTTTAAACAACTTGAGCTTGAGTTAGTCAAGTAAAGAAAGACAACAAAGAAGAAGCTGAGGGAAGAAGCTGCAAAGTCAAGAGCCATCATCCAAAAGAGCATGAAGAAGTCTGCTGATAGGCAGAGGATGATGAGCTTCTTGAAGCTGTATGGATTCTCCGGAAGGAGACTTGGACCCATGTCTCTATCCAATATGGATGAGCATATCAGGGTAATCAAGCAGAAGATTAGAGTGGAGAGCTCACTGACTTACACTCCACTCCAAGTTAGGCCCCACCTGAAGTGGAGGTTAAGGTTGAACAAACAGACACAACACAACCCGAACCTCCTGCTAATGCTCAGCAAGCTTCAACTTCTGATCCACAGCAGGGTCAACCTCCCTCTCCATCTGAACCTGAGAGAGAGGAAGTCCCAACTGAGAAAGACAGTGAAGATCAATCTGGTGCTGCAGGCCAGTCTTCTCAGTAAAATTTGGAAAGAGAAGGAAAATGATGGCTTCTAACCAAAGTCTAAGAAGAAGAAGAATCCAACATCCTCTTATGAACCTCAGGATGAATCAGAACAGCCTGAGGATGTGCAGCCAGAGGAAGCTCAATCAACTCCAACTTCAGTAGCTCCTCTAGCATCAGGAAGACCCATCTTGTCTTGGACATACACCACAAATCCAGAAAGGTGGCATGTTATTAGAGATCAAGGCATTGAAGACATCTATACATGGAAAGATATGTTTAGTTGCCTCTGCATGACCTCTTTGACATGAGAAGACACTTTGACAGCCTAAAGGATCCTGATCATCTTATGAAGAAAGGAATGATGATCATCCTAATGAGGACTGTTAATATCTGAAGTTTTCTAAATGTTTTGGTAGCATCAGCCTAGGGGGAGTTTGTAGAGATTAATGAAGAGGCTGATGCAACCTAAACATCTTTAGTCTTTCCTGCATGCTGCACAAGTGCATTAAAGTGGAATGCTTCGGAAGTTTTACATGTGCAACAGAAATAATCTAAGTGTGAAATCTTCCGAAGCCAAGACTAACATCTTCCGAAGCCAAAGATGAAGTCTTCCGAAGCCTCAGAGACAAATTCTTCCGAAGCTTCAAGTTCATGAAGACAGATTTCTTCCGAAGACTTTTAGTAACATGCTTTATCTGATGTACTGTTCCATAAAGCTGGACACATTTCCGCTGCAACTCTGCAAGTCACCAACTAACATGGTTTGGTGAAAAGGTCCATGCTTTTGGTAACTGTACATTAAGGTCTTGAGTCTGTAACTTTCTACTTTATGTACTTTATCCTTTGTGTAATAGATAAGGATGTGAGCTATGGCATGTCATAGTCACTAGTCAAAAGGCAATATGCCTTTTGACTCTACAATTGATTTTGTGTGTGTCTAGTCAATTGTATCCAGCTGGCTTTCAAAGTATAGCCGGCTGTAGGATGTTGTATAAGTATCTCATGTTCTTGTATCTTTCGAATGTGCTTTTGTAACACTTGTAATAGAACATAGAGAAGACAATATACTGCATTCTTGAAAACCAAACATTTGTGTTCCTTGTGTTCTGTCTCATATATTACTTGTGTTCTTAGTGTCACCACTTGGTTAATCCAGTTTACTGTTTGATCTAAGTTTAGTTTATCTCCTCTTTGTGTTGTTGTGTTATAACTCTACACCCTTCAACGATCCTGCATAGACATTAATACGACCCACTCATCACAAGAAACCAATCAAACTATGATTATAAACATGAAAAAGTATTTTAAATTAGCACTGAAAATTATGTTATCCTTATGATTATTACCTTAATGTTTCTTTTGCACCATTGTTTCAATGCAAATCTATACCTATCTAAATTAGTTTGCTTATAGTTAGAAGAGAATTTCTAATAAATCATGAAAGTATTCTATTCTTAATGTGATATATGTATGATTAAATTAGAATAATTTTGCATATATAATCATGACTTGCGTGACAAAATATTATGATAAAATATACTTAGATTTACATATCATTGATGAGAAGAAAAAATGACAAGTTATAAAGTGAACTCACATTTTATATTCTTGTATGACATTAACATTTTGTTTATCCTATCTAACTCAAAAAAACAATAAAATGATTCATAAATGTTATTAAATTAACTATGTTTTTTCTTAATCAGTTCTTGAGGTCTATAGGAACATCAAATTTATATATCAAATAGATTTTAAACCTTCCGAAAAGAACTAGTAATATTCAAAGTGTACAAACTTGTAACTACATAGAATAAACTTCACTTGTTTTAATACACACGTCCACAATGTCAAATTAATACGTTTTTAATCTTTTAATTTTGATCCATATTTAATTACTTTTTCGTATTTTTTAATGACAAACTCATGCACATATTAATTGCAAAAGTGATAGAAATATTTTCACCATCTTGATACCATTGAATATTACATATTTACAATTTATTGTTTTTACAACGATGAGAATTATATTCATAAAACTAGAAGGGACATTTTTAATCTTATTTTTAGAATAGTTTTTAACTGACAGTTTAGATATATACATCATTAATGATTAATGATTAATGATTAATGATTAATGATAGTTAGTTAACCAATAATATCAATTTAATATACTTTAAAGAACCCTAATAATATTATAATTTTAATAACAATAATATAATAATAATAATAATAATAATAATAATAATAATAATAATAATAATAAGCTTCAAGAGAAAGTGGACGAATGGTATTGGAAGAATCAAAAGGTAAAGTTGTACTTCCAAACGCTATCTTCCCTCTGTTTCTTTCATCAAAGCTTTTGATGGTTCTCACAAATCTCAATATTCCAATTGGGAAATCACAAAATTCTAATCTTTAACAATTTTTAGGGTTCTTTATCACAATCTTTTCAACATTTTGTCTAATCACATGGAGGTAAATTTATAATTCCCACATAAAATCTCTGCTCAAATCTGCTTAATTTTGTTTCACCATTGAATTATCGATGAATTCTTTAATCTTAGTTATTTATCTTCAAGGGTTTTCTTGTTTTATTGTTTTTGTCAGATGGGTGTTTGCAATCTTTGATGTATGTGATTATTATGATTAGTTAGGTAAAAATCAAAGTTTAGGGGATCATTTGTTCTGCAATTATTGTTAGTCTTCTGGTGTTTTTTCACACAGTTAATGACATAATTGGATCAGACTTTTGGCATATAAATCTCTCATCATTAAATTAGAGCTGGGTTGAATGTGAGTTATATGATTATCAACAAAATGTAAACTTTTGGCATCAGATACTCATAATTGTTGAATTTGAGGGTTTATACATGTTACGAATTCGAATTGCATTGGGGAAACTTATGGATTTTTTTCTTGACTGGTTAGTGTTAGTTTTAGTATTAATTATTCGTAATTTTATCGCGTAATTAGATTTGATGAATTTTTAGGTTTCAAAAATGGAAGAGGGAAAGAATGAGTGTCATTTGACTTCACCTGCAGCTTTTGTGGAAGGAGGGATTCAAGAAGCTTGTGAGGATTCTTGTAGCATTTGCCTTGAAGCTTTCTGTGATGATGATCCAAAAACTGTATAATTTTTTATATTTTTTCAAACATAATCATGTTTACATGTTTTAAATGCTGTTATGAGCACATAATTCATGTTAATTTGTGTAATTGAACTTATTTTAGGTCACTAGCTGCAAGCATGAGTTTCATCTTCAATGCATTCTTGAATGGTACATTGGTACCATACATTCTTTATAATATCAGATCAAGAATTGCTAAAAATGTGATTTTTCTGATACATTTTCGATAATAGGTGTCAAAGAAGCTCTAATTGTCCTATGTGTTGGCAAGCCATTAGCTTAAAAGATCCATCCAGGTGGTTTACTTTTATCTTTCATTAGGTTTTCAGACTATGTGTGTCGGTTTGCTAATGTGTGTGACATTTGCAGTCAAGAGTTGTTGGAGGCTGTTGAACAGGAGAGACGGTTCAGGTTAAAACCAACAAGAAATTCCACAATATTTCATCATCCGACTCTTGGTGATTTTGAACTACAACATGTATGTCACTTCTTTAATAATGAATGCTATCGTTTTAAAACATAAAGCTTTGATCTTGACTTTGACTTTCCATTTCAGTTGCCGGTTGGTGTTAATGGTAGTGAACTTGAGGACCGAATAATACAACATCTGGCTGCTGCAGCTGCCATGGGGAGGACCCACCGCCACATGGGTCGAAGGGAGGGTTCGAGGAACCGGGGGTCAATGGATCATAGCCGTCCACAGTACTTAGTGCTTGCGGCTAACCCTGATGGACCTTCAGGTGCCACCATGTCAGCTTCTGGTGGTCCTGTTCAAGAGCAAGCTGAACCAGCTGCTGTGGGCTCTGCTAGGGCACCTGCTTTATTTACAGCTCGTGGGGTTGCAGCAGTCCAACATATGTCCACATCTGGAACGGCTAACGGGTCAAATAGTCAACACGGACATCAGTTATCCATAGGTATTCACAATTGTTCATTTCTTGTGGGAATTAACTTTTACACATGCTTTAGATTTCCAAGATTACAAAAGGAAAAAATGTTTAGGTAATTCTTTAATATCATCAATCTAACCACTAAATGTGCAAAATAACAATTATTAATTTAACCAATATTATAATTTCGTGCGTTGTTATAATGATATCGTGAAAACAAAATGATATTACTGTACATCATTTTTAGACTAAATATGGGTCACTTCTTTTAAAAAAATCCAAAGTCATATCAAATTTTAAGTTAAAAAATTTTCATTCGATTATATCATATAAGGGTTTGTGTTTTTGACACAACACGAACCTAACACGAAATTCACAACTTTGAGTTTGGTCAAAAGTGGTTCAGGTTAGTTTTACGTTGACCACGTGAACACATTTAGTAAGTTAGTTAAATGGCTATGTTAACCTGGTGGGTTTGTGGGTTGACCCGTTTAAGTTTTAATTCATTAATACTTAAAAAAAGCCAAAAGCTGTATTTTATGTCGTCACTTAGATTGGTTGGATGTTGTAGCCAAAATATAATATATAAAAGAGAAATGAATATTATGATTTAGTTTAAACATAATGTTTATACACATTTGAATATTGGTTGTAATTTGTAATTTTAGTATATTAATATGCATAGAAGTTAAAAAGAATAAAAATTTGGGTTAAACAGCCCATGTTCTTATCAACCAGCCAAAACTCATATCGCGTTCGAGTTCATGTCAAAATTTTGGGTTTGTGTCGCCCATTGTGTAGACCTTCTGAACACAAATCATTCAAAACTTGGATATTAAACCATTAAAAACATGTTTACTTTAATGTACAGAAGCTCAAGTAGTCTGTCTTCCCTACCCGATCAAGATATAGCAGGGCCATCAGAATCACAAGCAGCTTCAGATACATGGAAATCAAGATTCAGTGCTTTTTCAACAAGGTATTTCTTTAAGCCTTTTTATCTGAATCGGCGTTTGTATTCTGAAATAAGTTCATTTTTCTGTGAAGATATAAAGAATCACTTTCAAAGAGTACAAGAGGGTGGAAAGATAAACTCTTTAATAGAAGTCCTTCCATGTCAAATATCGGTTCACAAGTACAGATAGATGCTAATGCCAGAATCGATAATACATCTAGCATGATCGAACGCCTTGAAGTGACAGAAATTAGTAGACAATATCGTGATGATCATCATGATCATGAATCTTCATCGAGTAATTTATCCCAACAGGTTTCAGATGCAAGAGAAAATAACCGTAATTGTGTTGAGACCACTGGTATTAATGTTTGAGCAATAAAATCTCATGTTGGGGCTTGGCGTTGAAGGTGAACGCTACATTTGGTATGTCTTTTGACTTTTCGTCACATGGTCAAACATGTATTCTTATGTTAGCAGAGTCTTTATCCTCTGATGCAGAAACTCCTGTGGTTTTGGATCGTGGGGTGTTTGGATGCGTTTTGGAACTGATTATCGTGACTTGAGTTCACAATAATATGTTCTGTTAATACAATAATGATCAGATTCTCCAAAGCATTTAATAATAAGTTTTTTAAGACTTCAAACAAGATAAATACATCTAAACATAATATTCTACATATCTTTTCTTACAACTGATGTTATATCATAATTCTCTTTAGTAAATGTAATGTAATCATCTTCAAAACAAACATCCAAACACATGCTTTGGGTTAATTATAGTAGCATGTCTCGAATGCTGATAATGGTCTATGCTTCTCGATTATATATCCATTTTGACTTTTGTAGTCAAACGGGTCGGTCTTTGTTTTCTCATCATGGTGTTTCTTTTTTTTTGTTGTTGATCTTATTCATACCTTCTGATTTTGTTTTGCAGGTTGTCTGAAACCCATTTCAACTATTTTCAAGATTACATGACCTTGTGGCCCCGCAAAACTTACAATCTGCTTGTAAATCTTTTGGAATTTTATTTGGATTGGGTATCATTGATCATAATTTGAGATCTTTTATCGGTATTAAATCTATATGAACTACATAAACATTAGTTTTGTCGGGCTATGCTAGTAGCAGTATATCCCGACAAAACTTTTGTTTGTACTGATGAAAAATTTCTCCTTTGTTAAGAAAGCTTGTTCATTATTGGTTTTTGGTTGCTTTTTAATGTTAAATTTTCAGACTTTATTCAAAAAGATGTGTTTGTATTTTTATTAAAGCCTTTCACTCTTAAGCATGTTCATTGCTAAAAAAGCTTAATATTTAATATTTTTCTTTTTGTCTATCTGATTCACAATCATGGCCCAAAATAAAATTTTCTTATATGGTTACACCCTTTTGATGATCCTGAACTTAATTGCAGGCTGCAGCTAAAATATGTAGTAGTTTTTTAAATTTTGTTCTCTTTTAATGATATATAAAGATAAATTGTTTGTTTGATGCCTTATTTGATGGATTAGAACAAAACAAGTAGTAGCGTGTTTAGCGAATTGGTTATGTTTCTTTGATTTTTTAAGTAGTTTTAAAAAAATTGATTTGAATCTACAATTTTAAATTTGATCTAAATTTGGATTGATTTAACAAATTTTGAAATTTGGTTTGGACATTTAACATTTTAGAACGATTTTTATTATCTAGTTCACTATCTGTTGTTTGCAATATATGAATAATTAACCTATAGTATAAAAACAAAACATCTTACCACTTAAACTGTTATTTTTAAACATTTAAAAAAGGTAAAATTGGGTGCTACTAAACATACATCAATAAGGGGAGAGGTATGTTTAGTACTAATGAGGTGCGTTTAGTCATCCCGTAAATCTGTCACGTGTTGGATAATCAACTCAAGCTGTTTTGTTAGAGTACTTGAAGTGTTATTAACTTTAAAAGCATAGTCATAGTTGAGTTGAGTCTATAGAATCATTAAACCCATTAATCACAAGCATATAGAGTTACTTGAAACGTAATCAATTTGTATTATAGTAATTAAATGAGTTCTAAGTAATCTTTAACGACTCTGTTAAAAAGCATAACATTTTTTAAAGGTAGAAGATCCATTAATAGTTCAACTCACTCTAATAATATAATAGATGATAAAACCAAAGAACACGATAAAAAGTTACACCCAAAACCAAACAAAGTAACGAAGCCAACAGATAGAAGCAAAGTTAGATGTTTAATTTGCACCAGTCCAACCACACAAGCATGTTTGCGGATAGTTCCTACGTCGGAAAACGACACCATTCCTTAACTCCCGTAGACGATTGTCTACGGGAAGAATCTGGGGTAATTGAAACAGTTCCAACGGGTCTCGGATAGAAAAAAAGCATAGATAAGAGGAAGGTGGCACCAAAAGGTAACACTCGACCAAAGTATCATCGCAAAATAACACTTCGCCTTGTTCCCGAGTTTAATTAGGCGAAGAAGGAAAGGAAACATTTCTTTTTTTTTTCTTCTTTTCATTTCTATTCTTTTTTCTTTTTTTACTTTCTCTTCTCTTTACTTTCGAAGTATTAATTTTAGTCTTTATTTTCTTTTCACTTCTCTCTTTTTTTCTCGTTAAACGAATTCAGAAACAAAATTTTGTTACTTTACTTTCTTTTTATCCTAATAAAAAAACTAAGACATCTGTTTTTTTCTTTCCTTTCATTTTTCTTTTTTTCTCTACTGAAATGAATTGAAAACACAAAAGCGTGCTTAGAGGTTTCGAGGAATTGTAAGTACAATATACATAATGAAAACGCATTAAAAGTTACACTTATTAATTAATTTTTAAACACATGTATACTAATAAATGATTACATGTGATGACACATGTTATCATCAAATTTCACCTCACAAAAACTTTTCTGTCTAAATTTCTTTTAATAAAATTTTCACAAATCATGCTATATTTTTTACTTGAAGCTTTTATTTTATTTTAACTTTTTTTAACCACAAGTGCGAAGTTTTATTATTTTTAATTATCTCAATCACCAATTTACAATATTCTAGTGATTTTGAATCTATGATATCAATAATCTCAATTCTTATTCAACACCTTTAAACCTTATAATCAAAAATCCTTATTCTTATATAATTGATTTAAAATAAAAATAATAGAGTTTAAATATTTGTGTTTACATATTTAAATTATCTATTTATAACTTTAACCCGTGTAATACGCATGTTAATATACCATATAGTATACTAATCTAAGAGCATTCACAGTAGTTTCCTTATCTTTATCCATATAATTACATTAAAAATTACTATATTTTCTCTCTTCTTTTCAATTAAATAATATTTTTTATACTCTTATTATTACTTTTTTCTTTCTCCTTCACTCACAACCACTTAAAAAAATATTAACAAATTTATAAAGATTGAACAGTAATTCTTTAAATATACCAATCCATAATAACATTTTCTCTCTCATTCACTCACAACCATCCAAATTCATTTCATATAATATACCAAATACACTCACATACTTTTAAGGAATCCACTGTGAGTGCTCTAACATAAACAACTTGAGTGTCCATCGTCTTCAACCTTAAATTCCTTTCGCATTCACCACCATGAATCCTCAGATGTATATTGCATTTCAAATCTTCCTCTTCATAATCATACTCCATCTCACACCTCCGGCAGCCACCGCCACGGCGGAGCCACCGCACCACCACCGCCAACCCCCCTCTCCTCCGATCAACTCCAACTCGGTCCTTTCAGCACTTCAAAACTCACACTACACCGAATTATTCAAACTCATTGAAAAATCATTACTACTACAAACCCTTAAACAATATGTTTCATCTCACAACATCACCATATTTGCACCCACCAATTCAGCTCTCGTGCGACACTTAGATTCAGAGTTCAAACGCTTCTTACTAGAACCGGAGAATCTCATACTATTACAGCATCTGTTGCTGCATCATGTTATTCCGTACCGGACCCGACCCGATGATGTGGGTGGGTCAGCTAGAGTGACCCGACCCGATGATGTGGTTAGACATGATGGGTTGATCCATGGGATTGACGGGTTGCTGGTGCCCGGGTGGTCGAAGAAGAGTATAATTGGAGAAGAAGACGGAGTTTGATATCGGTGCAAGGTGGTGATGGGGTGGTGGTTCCGGTGGAGGTGACGACGGAGAAGATGGTGGCGGAGGTTGCTCCGCCGCTGCAGCCGGCGGAGCATGTGGCTGAGCAGATCAGAGGTGTGTTATATTGTTAATTACTTGTGATTCCAATTAATTAATGTTGTTTAATCGTTATTGTTGACAAACTCATGTTACACGTAGGTGATTAGTTTTTTTTAAACAGAAACAAAGAGCCAACGGGTGGTGCTAGTGGTTTAGTGGCCGGACCAGATTAAAAAAACATATGAGGTGAATAACATAGAAACTAGAACTATAACATATATCCATTACAAAGGAATATAGAATACTTTTATGTTTTAGTGTGAATTTGCGTTTATATTAAGATATGAATACTTTCTTAGAGTATTAACTGAATAAGAAAATTTTGATTTTGAGATAAAAGAAGATAAAAAACATATAAAAATATTAAAATCGGTCTCATCCCTCAGTCTAGTTCAACCAGTTAACTAGTTTAATTGGTTACCAATAGCCTAGTTGGTTCAAATGAAAACCGTTAAATGAGTTTAACCGGACCGGTTTCATACGTAGCACCTGGTCCAACTGGTCTGAGCGGCTAGTACGATCCGGGTTGTAAAACACTATAGATGATACAAGAGATAACACCTTGGGGTATACGCTCATGTTTTTTACTCCATCTATACTTCATATCACTCATCTCTTTCACTCAACTCACTAAACTAAAATAGTTTCATATTAAATGATCGTGTATACTTTATATCACTCATCTCTTTCACTCAACTCGCTAAACTAAAATAGTTTCATATTAAATGGTTGTGTAGATAAACCCTTCATAATTTATTTAAGGGTAGAGTTTATTTGAAAATCAAAAGAAATTTAAAAAAAAAAACTCTACCATTTTTTGAGTTTTGATACAAGCTACTAATTTTGAAAGGAAAAAATATATTTTAAATCGGTCCAAATCATCAAACTGTCAAAATCAAAAAACAGTTTAAATGGCCAAACTGGTAAGCTGACCAATTTGGCTTGTAATCCCCAACGAAAGTTAATACTTAGATGCATGATTTTCATGAAACCAAACTGAACCGGACCGTATACACAAATAATATAACTGTATTTGATTATTTGCAAATGTAGGGAAAGCATATTGGCAATATTCTCGATTTACAAGAAGACTTGAATGTGAGCATTTATCCATTTAAAATAGAGAAAGTCATCAAAATGATATACCTTAGTTAGTAAGCATGTCACACCAATTATACTATGAGATATTTTGAGGCTGTGTAACTAATTGATCTTGATGTATCATTATAAATGTCTTAAAACGTACGAACACAACCCACATTTATAAAAACAAAACAAAATCTTATTTTACTACTCTAATAAAAAGGTAAATGGGTGTGTCACGTGTCAACACTACGTTAATTTTCATCAAAAAATTTTCTCTTCTCTCTCCTATAAAATAACCACATTAAATACTAATAATATTATTTATTTGTATATTATAATTATTTTTTTAATAACTTAAGAAAGAAATCTTTTATTAATGTTATTTCAATAAAAATAGTTTTTTATAAAAAGAATTTGTGTCTAAAAAATCAAACTGTTTTTACATAATAATTTAAAATTGGTTTTTCTAAAGTAATTTTTTTAGAACAAAATAACTAAAATAGGGAGTTATAGTAAGAACAATTTTAAAAATATTTTTTAAAACGTTCTTTGAAACATGTTTAATTTATCTTTGAAAAAAACAAAAAATATAATAAGTTCATAGTATTGTTTTATTATTTATAGTTATTATATCATTCGTAATTCCAAAGATATCATGTCTAGGTATATCGTTTTATAGTTTTTGTTCTATTTAATATTTTATTTGTTCAACCCGTGTAATACACGAGTTTACTAAAGCTAGTTGCTTATAAAAGTGTAATAAGTTGACATATATGATATATGTGCATGTTATCCTTGTAAAGGATTATGCTAATCTTTTCAGTATCGTTATAATTTTATAAGATTTTCCGGAATTATATATCTACTTTTAATGATTTCAGGGGTTCGGGTACAACATGAAAATAAAGAAAGGGATAGCGGATTATTTAGGAAAGTTCCTACACAAGAAAAGGGTTTTTTATTATTTCTTTTATTTTTCACTTCATTTGTCTTCATCATTTGTGGGTGTTGTTACTACGAGTAATGTAATTGATACCAGTAGAAGTGAGTTTTGCTTCTTTTTTCCCCCTTTTTTTCTGTTTTGTTCTTAGAAAGAAACATTACATATTATTTATAACGCAAATACAATTTGTACAACTAATCAATTAAATTTGTTATAGACGATTGTGTTGTCCCATATTTAAATTGTACCTAACATAATAAAATCATTATCTTACGTAAAGATAACGAAACATAAAAACGGAAAGAAATGAAGAAGAGAGAAGTAAAAATTAAAAACTTTAAGCATAGTGAGAAATTGTTGCTTATGAGACAAATTAAAATGTTACTGTCATTGTGTGTGTTTAATTTTAATACCTACAAAATAAAATATTACAATTTTTTTAAAATATTAATTATATTTATATCATAGAAAATCCTTACGTAAAGGAAGTAAAATGTTACAAACTCATTGCATAAAAGACGTAAAGTGTTATAAATCATTTACCTTAAGAATGTTTAACGTAATTATTGAAGATAATAAATTAACATGCAAGTATTTATATACCTAACTGATGTTTCCTGTAATATACTCAAAAAGATAATAATAGTTTTGATTTCTTAATTGATTACTCCACATGACATCTTTAAATTCAACAAATAAACAGATCCATTTTTTTACAACATATTCACTACAGAACTGCACAAGATCACTTTAAAACATTAAAACAAAAGCAACCATCACCCTGTTACATACACTTGCAAAAACAAAAAATTAACCTCCAACAACAATGTGCTTAGGTGTCGTATCCTGATTGGCTGAACTCGAACCAAACCCGCTTTCCTGCACCGTAACGACTTCAACTTCACGAGGACCGTGACCCGGGGCTTGGCTTTCTTTCGCCTCTTTGACTTGTGGTTTTAAGTCCTTTACTTTTGACTTGTTAACTTCAACTTCTGATGTTTTGGTTAAAGATTGCCTGTTGTACTGGTTGGAAGCCTTGTCACGGTTTGTGGAGTTGACCCTAGGCGACATGGTTTGGTCTGTAACCGCTCGCGGGCTATGAGTCGCCTCTGTTGGTTCTGAGGACTTACTTAAAGAGCTCTTGCTTCTCCCTAGCTTTGGCGATATGGGACGCGTGGTTGGTATCTGTAAATAATCACATACACCAAATAAAAACATGTTGTTTAACCCTAAATCTTGAAGCCAATTCACACAACATATCACCAACGGTGATGTTTTGAACACAGAGTAGTAATCTATGTGGGCTCACCAACTTTATGAAACGAGATACGTTTAACAGCACCTTAATCAGGTTATCAGTTGACATATTGTTACCCCTAGATAGTTTATATGTAACATAACCAGTATACGAGTAATCACTTTCACGACGCAAATCCATACACGACGAAAGTAGCATGAACAAAAAGGTACCTTCTTGAGTTGAGGTTTGGGAGGGGGTTCTTTGTAAAAGTTTGGCATTGGTGTAGCTTTGAATGTCAAACTTCTCCTCAATTTCTTTATTTCCTCTTCTTGGCTTTCCTACACAAGTTCAAATCATAACAATTAGCATCTAATTAAACACATATTCTTCTGTTGACTATAGAGTTCTTCAAAAACTACACCTTTGACTTTGCCTGCAGATTAGTCTTTTCTACTTCTTTTGCATGAAATTTCTCCTCAATCTTTGAATAAAACTAGTGAAAAAAAAGATCAAATGTACATAAATCTTGCTGTTTATTAGTTTACACTTCAAGAAACCAATGAAACAAACAATGATCATCACAAATTCAAAATAAATATGCACCTGTTTTCGCCTCTCGGCCCGCTCATCCAACCTGAAAGAAAAGCTAGAGGTGCTGTTCCTACGCCGCGCGCTAGGTGTGGTGGCATTTCTGTTCAACTCATAAACAATGAAAAACATAAGACTTCAAAGTTCAAATAATGAATTATAGTATGATTAATGTTAATGAATCATAGTATGATTAATATACGGTGAAGCAGTTGAACTGGTGACATCGTTTTCTTTAACTTGCAGCGCGGTTTTAACAGGTTTCAATCCACTTGAAGCCATTCTATTCGCAGGGTTTGATCGAAAAGATGCTGACGTGGATAATGTAGGTTCCACAACCGGTTTCTTGAGGTCAGGTGTTCGAGTCTTTGCAGGGAAGATAAACTTTGAGACAAAGTCGGTCGTGGTGTTCGACCAAAAGTGCTTGTATTAGGGCCATTTTTAGCCAATTTACTGTTCTTCAAAGCACTCCCTTTGGTGGAAACCTTAAGAGATTTTGAGTTTTAAGGTTATCAACATTCTTTGATGATCGATTCGCTTGTTTTCTTGATGAATCAACTGTTTCATCACCTTTGTTCATATTCTTATGATCGGCTAGTATGATATTCACTTCATCAACAGCTTCATTAACACTATGCACAGGTTCTATATGAACCTCATTTCCAGACTCCATCCCTGTTCGAAAGCATAATTTTCATTAGCATAGTCGATCAAACGGATCTACCAAATGCTTGACTTAGCTCCCGCTTTGCGTATGGTCCGGGGAAGGGCCTCCCTTCATAATCTGATGTACGCAATCTTACCTGCACTTTTATGCGGGAGATACTGTTTCCCTCTCGGCTTGAACCTATGTGTTCAAAACCGGACCGTACAATGAATATGTCGCTAACTCGCTATAGCGGTTCACTGGGTCGGATCGTTTGAACCGCATTTAAGAACCGGATGACATCATATATAACTTTTTTAATATTATTTATATGTATATGATTTAAAAACAAAACATGAAATACTAAATGTTTTAGGGTGAATTACACGTTTAACCCAATATAAACACTTAAATAACTAAAATATGTGTAGTAAATTACTAAACTAATTAAAAGTAAGATTTTGAAATGAAAGAAAATAAAAAAAAATGAAATCTGATATGACCACCCGGTCTAGTTCACCGGTCCAACCAGTAACCAGTCGGTTCGATAATAACCCGCCCAAATATACACAAACTGTACCGGTACTGTTATCAATTTTACTAGTTGCTCTAATGCCCTCCCCCCTCAAATAAAGTTGATCAAACAAACTACAAATCGATTGTATCGATAAACTAGGGTTTCTAAACTTAATAAACATATTTACAATACGGTCATGTTCTTATATTGTTATGAAATGAAAAATTGAAGAGCAAACATTAGTTTGAAACAACGAACACATTTAAATTCGAGTGAATTGTTGTTTTCCTTCCTGTGGTTTGGTCATACTTGTCATTTTCATTCAAAAATGTTTTTTCTTACATTTGTCTCCCCAATGTTTGAAATAGTTGCTATTTTCATTCAAAAATGTTTTTTCTTACATTTGTCTCCCCAATGTTTGATATAGTTGCTATTTTCATCCAAAAATATGAATTATGTGGTAAAAAAATTTTGCAACACGTAAACATAAATTATGATTTTGTTTTTATATAAAAAATTTACGTAAGTACCCTTTAACGATAAATATTTAACATTTTAAAACAATGGAGCTAATAGTTTTGAATGAAAATAAAAATGTTTTCTAAACTTTGAAAAGTCAAATGAAAAAAAAAATATTTTTGAATGAAAATAATAAATATGCTAAAACACATAAAGAAAAACAATTCACTCTTTAATTCAATCAATTCAAGTAAAACAAGGAGAGAAACAGTCGAACCATCAATCAATCACAAGATGCAACAAAATTGGGAAAAAAACGGTGCAAACTAAAAGCAAAAAGCATCAAAAGAACGTAGAAATTATATGAAACAAGTATCTATGATGAACTATATATACCGATATATAATGATGTACCTCGTTTAAAAGCTTTAATGGAGATCGTGATGATGGTAAGAAGAAGATGATGATGTTATTGATGATGTTAATTGAATTGTGCTTGAGAATTCAATGTTTGTGAAGTGATAATATATTGATGTTGAGAACGTGGGAGTGAGATGGGGGAAGTGCCACGTGGCACAACAAAGCAATGTGATTGGTCCCACGTCTGAGATCTTTGTACCCCCAACAACCATCAAAAGTGAGCTGTCACAACTTCAAAAATATTTTAGTGTCATGTCAACAACGGCTTACAAGTTACGAGTTATAACGGAACTAGAACTATAAGGGTGCCTACGTAATGCAAACGAACGATATTTTACATTCTGTATGTGTTTTTAATATTTTGTTATTCGTGTATTAATTTTAGAAATAGTCTATTATATTTTCTAAACTAAAATTTAAATCATCAAATCATTGGTTATGCATGACTACTTGTATATTTACGTATTAACTTATTATATCTTACAAAATATATAGTTTTAAAAAAGTTTACATCAAAACGTTTAAAAGAAACACATATAACAATTGTAGTTTTAAAAAAGTTTTTAAACATGATAGATTAAAAAATATAGTTGGAATCTTAAAACATATTATTTTTTCTGTTTATGAGTAGATAAAATAAAGTTTTATGTAAGTGAAAAGTTATTATATAACTAATTGTAAATGGTAATATGTAAATAATGTTATAAATATTTTTTTTACATTTTCAAAATGTTTGTATCTTATGCATTGAATATAATATTTTCTTAATTTGATGTTATCTTAAAAAAACCCCTCTCATTATATATAGTATAGATATGGACACTTTGTTTTTTAAGTGTTGGTGCTTTGTAAATAAACACTTTGGTTTTATTTTTTTCTTGCTAAATGTATTTCAAATATATATGTTATCTTATTGACTCTATATATCCTCTTTTAACGGTGGCTGCACCCCAACACTTTTAGGAGCAAACCCATAATTTAAAAAACCTTATGAGTGATGGTTGTGAGTGGTTGTAAGTGAAGGGAATAAAATTTTTATGGGGCTTGTATCGTGATTCTTCATAATTGAGAGAATACAATACAATCTCCATTAATGTTTTAATATTTTTAAAAATGATTATGAGTAGATAAAAAAAAGATATCAATATTAAAATATAAAAATATTATTTAATTAAAAGATAGTGTAAAAAGTAATGTTTTTAATGTAAATATATGAATGAGGATGAGAAAGCTAATATGAACGCTCATTGTGTTTTTGGATAAGGCCTTAGGGCGGTAAAACTATATTATGGATCTATTATGTCAAGCTACAAAATAGACCCATTTTAAGGCTGATACGATCCACTAATTTCGTCTAGCAGACTGATCTTAAGGTCAATGATTAACAAACGTAGTGATAACATGTAGTTTCAACAATAATCTAATCTTATTTATACAATTATTATTTAAGAGGCTGTGTATTTACATTTTGGGTGCACTTTGACCCATTTGTTTTAAAGCTGTATTTCTCCTAAGCTTTTTATACAAATGAGCTATATACAAATGTTATCGATGGTGGTATATCCTACAGATAGAGATATTCATTCTTAAAATTGCATTATTAAAAGTTAAGAGTAAAAATTTATTGAAATTATTTAGTTTTAGATAAAGATAACAAACCTACTAATGTTATTTTAAATTTAGTTTATACGAAAAGTTTTACATATCAATTATTAGAAATAACCTGTTTTTTTCATTTTAATTGAATGTAATCATTGATATAAATAAATACGAATAAGAACATATATTTATAAGTTGAATTTTATTTATTATTATTTATTTAGTGTAATACACGTATTACTAAAACTAGTCTTGTATATATCAAGAGAACCTATGTCATGAATTGGTTTGGTCCTTCATTTTTGTTATTTCAAGAGGGAAAATCTAACATCTATTTGTTAAGAATGTAACCATCCACATTTAGAAGAGAAAAAAGAATGAAAACGAATCATATCAACAAACTGACATCTGCTTCCTTAACGCGACGCTAAAATCATCCTTCAACTGTTTCTTCATCGGCGTGGGGCTTCCATCGTGCATCATTGCTACAAACTCATTATAATCTATACGACCATCCTGCAAGTCAACAACACAAAAAAGTCAACACAAAAAGTCAAAGAAAGTCTTGATCTATATACACAAAATTGTATATATTGGTGGTAAAATTGTACATTATTCTGGTCAGCTTCTTTTATAATTTCTTCCAAATGAACATCATCTACTCCAAATTCTTTGCAGGCTTGTTGGAGTTCATCAAGGGTGATATAACCATTGTCGTCTTTATCAAAGTATGAAAAGGCAGCAAACATATAATCTTCCTTATCAACTTTGTTAATATGTAAAGTTGCCGCTACAAATTCATCATAGTCGATAGTACCATTATTATTAATATCCGCCTGCATTTAATTTTAATCTATCAAAAATCAATGATATGCAACAAGAAATATTAAGATTGTGAATAATACTTACAGATTGCATTAGATTATAAATCTCAGACTCGTTAAGATTGGAACCAAAACGCTTGAGTCCAGCCTTAAGTTCTTCAAATGTAATATAACCGCTGTTGTCTGTATCTATAATCTTGAACATTTGTTTTAATCCAGCGATTTCTTCTTCTGAGAGTTTTGATGCAATGACCTGTGAAGAAGATGAGATGGTTTTAAGGGTAAAGGTGACATTTTGCAGTGAAATTGTGAGTTATCAGCTGTTTTCTTGAAAAATGTACCCTGAGAGCCATTTTCTTGAGCTTGTTCATGGCGGAAAATTGAGTTAACCGACTCAAGACTGCAGAATCAAGAGGTTTGTCCGGAGCAACACCGTCTTCACTGATCCAAGGGTGGCCTATGGTGATTAAAACAGGAATTTTATATGATTAATAAATTTATAATGCTTACTTGAATCTATTAAAAAAGGGGATGTTTAGCACTGCATTCTGAAAGTAATTGTGTGGACTATTCAATTAGATAATCAGCTATAAAGTATTATTGGATTATCATTAGTTTGAGTGTGCTTTTGGTGGGTGAAGTTGTGATGATCGATTATCACTTTATCAGTTGTTTGAGTGTTAGACGGATTCTGATTACTCAAGTTTACATGTAAGTGAATGTGAAGTAATCAGATAATCACAATCATTCTTCTTGTTGTGTTCCTAAACTGAATATCCACACAACTAATTATGTAATCCTGAATAATCAGAGCCAGTTTCACCATATCCGGACACTATAAACTGATTCAACACACCCCTTTAATCAAATAAGAAAACAAAAGAAGTGGAACAAGTTAGACTTACAAAGAACTTCATGAGCAGTGATCCGCTTTCTTGGGTTTCGAGTGAGCATTTTCCTAACTAAATCTTTAGCACTTTCAGAAATATTAGGCCATGGGTCAGAAGAAAAGTCAAGTTTACCCCTCAAAATCTCTTCAAATATTTCATTCTCAGATTCTGTAAACTAAATAAAGATTGTAAATGATAACAACCCAAGAGAAAAAAAAAATATCTTTACTTATTTACTGTAATTAATGACTCACCTCCCCAAAATGGAGGCACCCCACAAAGAAGAATGTAAAGAATTACACCAGCACTCCATATATCAGCTTCTAAACCATAATTCTTTAGCAAAACTTCAGGTGCAACATAGTAAGGACTTCCAACCACATCAGTAAAAGTCTCCCCTAAAATTCAAACCAAAGTCTGTCAAACTCAAATTGGAGAAGATGTTATACATACAGAACTAATAACAGTTGATAAATATATGATCAAAAAGCTGAAAAAGGTACCTGGTTTGAAGAAAACCGACAGCCCAAAATCTATGGTTTTAAGAGGTGATTCTTCATCTTCATCAACAAAAAGAAAATTCTCAGGCTTAAGATCTCGATGCATAACTCCTAAAGAATGACAAGCTTCAATCACACCAACAATGGTTCTAATAAGATCAGCTGCTTTTCTTTCTGAATAATGGCCTTTTTTGGTGATTCGCTCAAACAATTCACCTCCAGCACATAGCTCCATAACCAAATGAACCGCAACAGAATCTTCATAAGCGCCTTGAATTGAGACCACATTAGGATGTTCAGACAAATGATGCATGATTTCAATCTCCCTCCTAACATCCTCTACATCTTCTTTAGTGAGCAACTTCCTCTTAGCGATTGATTTGCAGGCGAACCGCTTCCCTGTAGTTTTCTCTATGCAAAGAAAAGTTGTACCAAACTGACCATGACCCAACTTTGGACCCAAATTATAGTACTCTTTCAAATGCCCAGTTTTGGTTTTCAACACTGTATCAGCTTGTAACCCTGCGCTTAACATTCTCCTCACGTTATACGCCTTTTTAACATGTTGTGATGATTTGTTCTTTTGCTTCACAATCACAACCTTTTCAGATTGTTTGACATCATGGTCCGTTTCTTGATGACATACCATGGCCTGAGATGGTTTAGTGTCGTTTTTTCCTACGATCACCAATCGTGGAGGTGCTTTTTGAACAGGGATAGATGTTTTTGGATCCTTTTCTGTTGACCGTGGTTGTTTGTCAAACTCTTCATTCTTGTAATAGTTCAAATCCGGTGATCGAGACCAACAGTATGAATGTGACATTGATCCAAAGTATCCATCTTTTGAGTAACATGATCCTACACACACATTTCCCATCTAACTTCAATCTGATTCCACCACCCACAGAGAAATAATCAGCAGCAAATAACTAATTACACCAAAGAATTCATATGCAACTAACTATACAAGTGCTCACAACAACCCAATTCTCTTTACACTCAATGAAACAGTTCTTTCAGACATTTAAACAAACAGTTGGTGTGCAATTTGCAGAACACACAAAACAAAGAAACCCCTCAATACAAACAATATAAACACCCTTTTTTCCACACAAAAACTATACAAACAGCAAATTGAACATGTGTAAATTCGACCCACTACCCAAGATTTGTGAATTTGAAGGAAAAAGATGAGATTGGTGGGTATGATCGACAATTTGTAACGTAGTGTATGTATACAAGGTGTCTTTAAAAGATTTTTGGAGTAAAAGGAGACTATTTGTGTGTTTGAATGTTTCTCCATTTGAATGTTATTATATACAGGGATGACAGTAGAGATTGAGAAACGTGTAGACGCTGAAATTGACGAAGGTTTTTCAGTTGGGATCTTTCAAACGCGTTAGGCTTACATATATCTTCTATAAGCCATCATTTTTATTTTTATTTTTATTTTAACATGTGATTGTTTTAATTCTAAAAATATTATTTGGAGCCATGAAACAAATGATGTATTTGGTTCTTAATTTAGTTTTTGTTTTACGCAAGGTTAAGTAGAGATGTAGGACCGTTGCATTTTTGTACAAGAGCATGTTTCTTATTGAATTTTGATATTAATGTTACAAAAAAAAACAACTTTATTAGTTTTCTCGATTGCTTATGTTAGTAAAAGGATAATGTATTTTTTTGATAAGGTCATGTCATAAAAAGTTAGTACCTATATTTATTTTTTATAAAATAATCTTTTTAAACTAGTTTTAGTATATTAAATCCTTAAACTATATTAACATTTACGAATTCCAAAAGTTGTATAAGAGATGCACCTATTGATCCTGAACTTGAAGAGAAATAATTTGATGGTGTGAGGTAATAAAATGTATATGTGTTTTATGGTCATATAACATAGTATAAAGTTTGTATTTAAAATAAAAAAATTAATAAAATAGAATTTTGCATCATCAAAACAAACTCCATGATGTTAACGATGAAAGAAATCATGAATACATAAACCTTATATGAAAGAAATCAAGAAACAAAATAAACCTTATATTTAAAAATTTATATATGGAAGGGTTCAAATGAGAACCACTTTTTTTTACGAGACTCTAGAAACAAATCTCAGCCACTCATTTTTTATCACATGCAAATCACATGTCATTTCCCTCTTTTTTTAAACGTTCGTAACTTTTTTTCACGACATCATTTTTTCAAAAAAATTTAACCATAAAATTTAGTATTTTTTATCTTTCCAACGCCTACCATATTGATATATTTTTTTAAAAAATCGTACATCCGTTGTTTACATATGTGTAAATCTAGTTATACACATGTGTAGTACTGGATTTACACATGTGTAAATCCGATATTACACATGTGTAAAACGAATTTCGTTAAAAAAAAGGGGAATTTTTTTATTTTTTATAAAAAATTTTATATTTTTTTATGAAAGAGGGAAAGTTGGGGAACATTTTTGTGCTTTTATTTTTTTTTATCTTATTTTTTGATTTATAAATTTTTTAAATATGTTTTTGTTAATTACAATTTTGTCATTGAGAACTAGTGGTTGAGATTGGTTCCTAGAGTTCTCACAAAAAAAGCTAGTTCTCATTTAATACCTCCCCTATATATATATATGGAAGGGTTCCAATGAAAACCATATTATAATTGAAAATCAAAAAAACCACTTATTCACCATTGATCTTTTTGATCTATAGTTAGATTAATTAATGACATTTTAGTAATTAAATAAAAGATTATTAGGGTTTAAATATGCATTAAGGGCAAATTAAGAACAACACAAAATCATTAACTTGGTAACTATCAAGTATAATTAATAAAATTCCTAAATTTACTCCCATCCTCTATTTTTCTCTCACATCTCTCTTATATTTAATAGAAATTTAAATAATCAAATGTATTATTTTCTTTATTTTGGATTGAAAAACTAGATCATCATATTTCTTATAAAATAAATAAACTAAAGAAAACAACTACTTATGCATTCGTAACATCGTGTTACGTATGCGTAACAATGTGTGTTATGTATGCGTAACATTGTGTGTTACGTATATATAACACTGTCGTACATATATGTATTACTGTTAACAAACTTGTATGAAAAACCAGCATAAGTTACATATTTATATTTAAACCAAATTATATTAATGCTAAAAACGTTTTTAAGAGTACATATATGTAACAGTGGAGTTACATATACGTACCAAAATTTACATACATGTAACAAAATACAGTAACAACGAAAACTATTGAAAAACCTAAAAATGTGTATATATGTGTGTGTGAATACATGTCCAACTTACGTATACGTAACAAAAAGAAGTTCATATATGTAAACAAAAAAACTTACACATGCATATAGTAAAGTTATATAAACATTAAATAACAAAGTTACATATACCAAAACAACACAGAGGTACATATATGTAACAATAGAGTTACGTATATTTTATATAAACGTGGTTATGATAAAATTGAAAAAAACTTCACGTTCTTTGTGTTCGTCTTTCTCATTAGATTTAGGTGGTCATTTTGTTCGTCATGCTTACATATACATATCCACGTGATTTGAATCCTCAATTGTCTTCTTCAATTCATCTTTTTTACCCGGATACTCCTTTTCATCAATTCATAGTTATCTTTATCTTGTAACTCAAAAGTGATTATGATGATGATGGTGATTGATATTTCAAAGAACCAAAAGAAGAAAAGACGTTGTGCAATCGATCTTTGCCGACACTAATGAAGTTGATGGTGGTAAGCGACAACGATAAGGTTCAATGGGTGAGATCTACGGGTTTGTAATCTTAAAAAAATTATGGTGGCTGGTGGCGGAAGTCAACGACGAGGCACGTCAAATGGTGGTTCCTGATGGTGAGTAGAAATTATCTTCAAAATTTATTTAATTGAATCAATATATGATGATTTGATATAAGAAATTCAAAATGAGAGTTAGAAAAGAAAGGGATTTAGTCAAATATAATTAAAAATATCATAATTATGTTAATTGTAAGATTACAAAAAGACCCTTTTTAATAAAAAAACATATACATTAAAATTTATTATTGGTTGAAAGTAGTTTTCATGGTTTTCAATTACAAAGGTGGTTTTCACTTGATCCCTTATATATATATATATATATATATATATATATATATATATATATATATATATATATTATATATATATATATATATTATATATATATATATATATGTATGTATATATATATATATATATATATATATTATGTATATGTATATATATATGTATGTATATGTATATATGTATATGTATATGTATATGTATATATATGTATGTATATGTATATATGTATATATATATGTATATATATATGTATATATATGTATATATGTATGTATATATATATATGTATATATATATGTAAATATATATATGTATATATATGTATGTATATTATATAAATATATATATAAATATATATAATATATATATATATATATATAAATATATAAATATATATATATATATATATATAAATATATATATACATAGAGAGAGAGAAGGGTTCAAATGAAAACCATGTTTATAATTAAAAACCATAAAAACTAAGGGTTACATATATGAAAGTGCATGATACACAGTATACAACTAAGACTGATTTATATGTAGGGATTATGTATATGTAAATACGTGTTACGAAATGTATAACTAAGAGTTGCATACATGTAACTTATACAAGTTACGTATACGTGAGTTGTTTCGTCGTCGTTGTTGTTTTTTGGAGTTTAAACTAAAAGATATATAATGACCTCAAAAAATAAAGTTGAAGTTTACTCAAATATACTTTAATTAAAATGTTAAATCAATTATAAGTTATGTAATTAGGTAGTGGTGGTTTTCACGCTTTTCAATTATAAACATGATTTCCATTTGATCTCTTCCCTATGTGTGTGTGTGTGTGTATATACACATAAATATACATATATAGACATATATATGTGTATATATATGTATATATGTATATATGTATATATATATATGGGGGAGGGTTCCAATAAAAACTATATTATAATTAAAAACTATAAAAACTATTTTTTCACCGTTGATTAGTTTCATCAATGGTTGAGATTAACTAATGGCAATTTGATAAATATATTTAAGTTAGTGGTTATACTTAAAGAGGTTAGGGGTATAATAGATGGATATTTTTTTAGTTTTCTAACTCCTATAATTATTAATTGGTTTTCTAAAATATTTCATCCTCTCTCCTACTTTTTTTTACTAATTTTTTAACAAAATAAAACATAAAATCATATTAAATTATTAATGAAACATGGTAATCAACCAACTTTTAATCAGACCACGTTAATTATATTAATAAAATAAAAACCAGCTTAGTTACATACATGTATTCATGTTAAACGTCAAATGTTTTGTATAAGTTAGCTATATGTAACAATTAAAATACACTATAGTTTAACTTTTTGCAAAGAAAGTACCAAGTTACATACATGTAACATATAACATTACATGTGCTTGACTCATTAATCAACATAAAATATATATGAAATATCAAAGAAATACATAACATGAAATAGTAGTTTCTTATAAGCATGACATAAGGTCATGCTCCAATTGACGCAAACATAAGTAAAATTCACTAAACATAAACAGAAATTAAATATACAAATATTGTTATGTAAGTGTAACAACAGTGTTATGTATATGTACTGATAGTGTTATGTATACGTATCGATAGTGTTACGTATACGTAACGACAACGTTACGTATATGTATCGACAGTGTTACGTATATGTACCGATAGTGTTACATATACGTATTGACAATGTTATGTATACGTAAAAACTATGTATGCCTTGTCCATTGTGTTCTTGTAGTCAAAACCAAACATTTCGGTAATCGCTCAACCCGTCATCATCTTTGATACATTATCTTTGATTCATCATTGTCATCACGTTCGAATTCATCATATTTCATTTTCAACTCACTACAAAAAAGATGAATTAATAGTCAATATTTTATATTATTAGAACAAGAACCAAGATTGATTTAAACATTCTAGCAAATTATTTCAAAAAGATAACAATTGCAGGTTTAAGTTTGTTATTTAAAACAATAATTAGATCATTTGTACATAATACCAATCAACAAATTTGTAAGTCTATTCTTAAACATACTTTATTTACCAAATTTAACATATACTAATAGTCTTTTTAACATAACGAAGTTTTTATGCAATAACAAGAAGAAACAATAGTTGAAACTAACTCTATGCATGGAACAAAAAAAATATTTCTAAACACAAGAGAAATAAAAACATAATAAACTTATTATAATAAAAAATGGTAATATTAAATCAACTATGTTTGTAGAGGCATCAATCTATGTGTATAAATATTACACATGAACTTTGTTAATAAACCCGTTCAGATATTGTACAAATAATCGATTTTATTGTTTTTAATTTGGGATACACACAAGCAAAAATCATATTCTTGATTTAAACATCATTTTCAAAATTAATGCATAAGCCATCTTACCAACCTGGATCTGTAATCTTGATTTGAACAATAAATATACATTTGAGCTATGATGTTTTTTCTTGTTAGATAAATGGTAAAAGATGATAGAATTAATAATAAGTTAAGTTAAAAAAGGAGAGAAATTAGGAGTTTAAAAGTTACTAAAATTAAAAGGGTATCAAAATAACCTTCTTAACCTTTTAAATATAATTATTAAATTTAAAACAAAACATTTGATTGGTTAGGATGAGTTTTCATGGTTTTCAATTATAAAGGTGGTTTTTATTTGATCTCTCCCTTATATATATATATATATATATATATATAATATATATATATAATATATATATATATATATATATATATATATATATATATATATATATATATATATATAATATATATATATATATATATAATATATATATATATATGTATATATGTATATATGTATGTATATATATATATATATGTATGTATATATATGTATATGTATATATATGTATATATATATAATAAAAGTTTAAGTATTAAATACACCAAAATCGTTCAATAAATTTCAATAATATTTGTAAATGTTTTGTGTTCTTATAACATAATTTTTTTCATAATTCTAAATTCTTTACGGTTAATCTCGTAAAGAAACAAATAAAAAAAATGTTACCAATGATCCTTAGCCTAAATGATTGAAGTAAGCTAACTCAATGCTTTCTTAAAATAGAAGGATAGTTTGGGTTCAAGTCCAACCTGATAGTGATATTGGGTTCTGTTTTCGAGTAATGGTGATTAAGTGGCTCGTCAATGATCCAATTAAGCCATTAAAAACAAAAATAAAACAAAATAAAATAAATGGGGTGTGTGTGTGTTGGTGTTGACTTGCAAAGTGGAGGAGTACTTAGCACGACATGGATGCTTGACAAACGGCTGGTAATCGATCGGTTTAGAAACAAAGCACTAATAATAAAATAATGATACTAATAATATCATATAATCATATGATAATAATAAAGACAAAAAACACAAAACTTCTTAGATATAATCCACAACTAATAAGCATTTATTAATATTTTTAAGCCTTAATCTATACAATTAATGATAAATAAATTTGTGTTGATGTCCAGCTAAATCAACCGTCGAGGGGCCGGCCGTTGCCAGAGACAGCCAAATCTTTGTAATTGTGACAATGTGTTTTGTATTTTAAACCATCTTAACATTTATAACTTCTAAATTCGTATTTAATTTTATAACAAGTATATTAAACCGTGTCAATTAGCACTAATGTCACGCTACGATTAGCGATCATCAACACCGGACAAACTCATATTAAAACGAAAAAAAATATAACCAAAAGGAAAGTAGACGTAAAAACATGAATCACACGGTTGAACATGGCCGTTAAATATGAAAAAATAGGTGTAAAAACATTGAAAAACACGCACAAGTCACGACATGTTTACTCGTAACATTCTGACCAAAACGAAAACCAAAAATTTGTGAAAGTTGAAAAGTATAGATACAAAAAGTTACAATTTGTAGGGGCTAAATTGTAGATTATGTAAAAATATTAGAGTTTAAAGTAAACATGATAAAGATGCAAGAAAATCCAAAAATATGTACAACCATTAAATGTTAATTACAAATCATAATTCATGATGCATTAATAAGTTGGTAATTAATAGTATATAATTGTAAGCTTTTTAAGCATTAATATATGTTTATAGTCTAGTGATAATAAACAAAATCATTTTAAAGTAAACTTGGGTTAAAATCTGATATAAAGTAGTTTATGATTTCATTTGAAAATGGTGTGGGTTTTACCCGATTAAAAGGAAACATGTAGTCACTAAAAATTCAAATTTGACCAATCTCTTAGCTCTAATTTGTTATTTTAACACAAAATGTTGATTTTTAATTCTTAGATATATGTTAGTTACTATCGACCAAATATATAAGGTACTTCTTTTCATTTATGCATATATTTTTCTAGGAAATTGCTGGTAGAAATAAGATTATATTTTTAACGGTTATACATTTATGTTTCAAAAGGCTTATCAGAACCAAAATGAATAAAAACCCTATTTAAATTCATCTCATTATCGTTACACGCTTAGTTTAAAGGGTGTGAGTCTTTTCTCTTCGCAACAAGAGTTTTTCTTCAATCAAACTATCCATCCATAGGATATTTCACTTACCCTTTCCTTGTTATGTCCTTCATGTCCATTTTTCTTTCTTACACATTAGTCTAGGGGCTTCACTAAAGAGTTCTTGCTAAAAAGTCGAAGTTTCAATATAAGTTGGTTTATCACATGTACATAAATCATATTAAAAAAGTGAAAGATGGTTATCTAAATCAAATTTGACTGAATTTGAGTTCGGTTTAGTTTAGATTTTGATTTCTTCAGGTTGATTTTAAATACTGAAATATTACTCTTTAAGTGAATTATATTGGAGAAAACATTTCAAAAACTACTTATTCAAAATTAAGTGACAAATTTAACTTATAAATTCTTTAAAGAATTTTTATTCTTATTTTTAATATTGTTTCATTTCAAAAGCTTGGCATATTTACCATTTTCAATGATTAGATGTCGTATTTAGTATTTTAACCGACAAGTAACAGCCATATTATGTTACATTTGGAGACAAAACACATGCTTGTACACCTTTGTAGCATGTACGTTTATTTTATGCCTACATAAAACAAAATAAAAGACAAAAGAATACTTTAAATCAGGGTTCACTTGTACTTAAATCTCATAGGTTTGGTTTGTGGTTTCCCCTCATTCAATTTTTTTTGATTTTGGTGTAATGTAGAGAAAACAAATATAATTATAAAAACCGGCATCTCATATCATTCAACGTAATACAATCCCTTAAAAACTAAGGTCGGTGGGTTACCATCGACTGCCATATGAATGTAGTTTGATCGTAACCAGATAAGACAATAAAGTAAGTTTGAGATTAGTATCACAGTCAATCACATGATTGTAAATTCATGTGTCGACCCAGTCCAACATCCATTGTGTATCGAGTATATCTGTTAGTTTGTTAGAAACATCCATTGAGATTTTAAAATACATTTTTAACATTTTTTATTTTGTATATTAAATTAGGAATATAAAAACTAAAATTAGTAAAATACTAGATTATTTTAATGACCAAGAGCAAAAGAAAATAGAAGCTAAAATATATTTACAGGGATGGTTAAGGTGAATAAGTATATATCTTACAGATAATTAGATCAGGTTGTATTTGCATCTAATATCTTACTGTTCCATACCCACGAATTTTATAATCAAATCACATACATACATGGTCTCATGCACGAATACGTTACTCACTCGTCGATCAAGGATCAGGTTCACCCTGGAGCATTCGTATCACGTTTCTCATCTTTATCCATATAATTATATAAAAAATATTATTTTTTTCTCTCTATTTTTTATATCTTTATTATTATATTTTCTTTTTTTTTCTTTCATAACCACTTTAAATATATTAGAAAATTTCTGAACATAACCTCATATATATAGGTGAACACTTTTATTTTTTTTTTTTTTCATTCATAGTCATTCCAAATTATACATATAAAACATACTCACAATAATATGGAAAACTATTATGAATGTTCTTACCGTACCTAATTCTATCATATTCATACAATGATCTTTAGTCCAAGTGGTTAAAGTGAGGTACCAATGAGATGTAAATACGGGAAGGTCAATGTTCAAGTCTCACTCTAAGCGAAAAGTTTTCAGAGTTGAACCATGGGTTTTTCCAACAATGGGTTTTCTCGAGATAGGGTTGGGTGGGCTAGAAAACCGATAGATAAAGCCGATTAAAAAACACCTATCGTTCGAAACATAATCACACATTTGCGGTTGAAAAAAATCTAATTTTCCTACTCTAATAAAAGAGTAAATGATGGTGTCATGTGTTATCACCATAATCATTCTTACCAAGATTTTTTTGTTTCTCTCTCTCTTATTAAATAATTACCTTAATTACTAATAATATTATGTTAATACTTTTTAATATTTAATAAATTAAGAAAGAAATCTATTTTTAAAAATGTCTTTTTATAAGAAATCTATTTTTGAAAATGACATTATTAATAAATTCATATTTTCACAAAGTAATTTTTTAAAAACAAAAAATAACTAAAAATGACATTTTTATACGGTTTATTTTAGAACAAAATGTTTATTTTTTAAAAAGATTAAAAATATAATTTTAAAAAATTGATATCATCATTTTATTATTTTAATTATATAATATCTTAAAATATTATTTTATAATTAATAAATCTATTATAATAATATTTTAATTATTAAACTCGTGTAATAAACGAGTTCACTAAAACTATTTATATCATATTCAAAAGGTTCGTGCAACACATGTCAACTAGACGCGTAGGAAAACGTAGCGACTGTTACTCGATTGATCTAATAATTTGCGAGAGTATGAATATTATGTATCATGAATGACCACCGAAACGTTGACTTGTATGTTTGACTTTAGACGCCAATTAGCTTCCACACACAAACATTCTTTTTCCTATATTCACAACAAAAAATGTTTTGAAGATCCGATATTCAAAGTTCAAACGGATGCATATTGCTTAATTAGTATTAACTATTTAGGCTAATCAGGGCTGGACCATATATGAATAAAAAGCATAGGTCCTAACAGAGGTCCACAAATCGGTCTCTAGTACCAAACCAAATCGGACTCGACCAAGGATGGTCAACATCGGTTTTGGTCAGACTGGTTAGTTTGAGACGGTTTTTAAGAGGAAAAAGTATATCGCTTTTGGTTAAAACTTTTACCAGGTTTAATACGTAACTCGACTCCATAACATCTCTTCAACATCCATCATAGCAAAATAGTCTCATCATCATACCACAACCATCATCATCAATTCGATATTTGATCCCCAAAGTAGATTCGATCGCTACTTAGGATCTCTTCCTTTGGTGAAGAACGAAGACTTGACAACAAGTTACAAGAAGATGAGGTAAATATATATGGGGCTTTCATTAATTAACTAATTTGTGTTAGTGTTGTAACAATTATCTTTTTTTTTTATGAATGAAAAGTTATTTGTTAGCATCAACAGGTAAATAATTATTTATCAATGCCAAAGCCTCCCACCTACCCATTGACCACTAGACTAAGGGATCATTAACGAATAACAATAGTTAAGCATGGAGCAAAATATCACTCACAAAAGCAAAACTGTTAAAAATCTACATCAAAACATATTTTGGTAGATAAACAAAGATTAAACCCTCCAATATATATACTTCATATCTGAGTTCATTATTCTACCTGACTAATGTGTAATAAGCATCATAATTATTTCATAACCGGGTCCTATTACTTCAAACATCTCGGGCCAACCCCGAAAGGTCAACAAGATCATCGCTAGTCTCGGGTTTGACCACCTTGGCAGGTGGAGGCGAAGGCGGGTCAATGGGTGCCTCCTTTTTGTAAGAAGGTGGTGATGGTTTTAACTCTCTATCGTATAATTGAGGAGACCCAAATATATCAAGAAACCCGTTTTTCATGTCTTCAGCAGCCTCAAAGAAGCGGTTTATGTTGCCAAACAAGTTGCGTTCGATTGCTTCAATATCACTTCGTAGTCCTGGGAAATCAAACGGTGTAACTTGTGACGACAGAGAACCGTTTTTTATCTGTTCTGTTACATCTTCTTCGGTGTATTCCTTGTTAGATTGAAGGACCTCTGATGGCCTGTACAGATGAATGCAATTATTGGTCTTGGTTGAAAAACTTCTATATAATGATACCAATCCAAGAATAATAAACGATATCGTTATAACGGAAAGTAAACTAGTATCCAACTAGAAAATTGATGAAGAATGCCTTGAAATAAGCTTTCTTCAACACTGTGACTATAACATAGGAGATTCTTGGTGTTAACTTGTGATGAAATTCTTATCTAGGTTTTAAAAAAGCGCATCCTGAGGGGGTGAGGCGTGAGGAAAAACGCCTCAGGCCTTTAAGACAGCGATTCATATACATGCGGGTCAAGTTTTGGTTTAAAAAGCATGATGTGCTCTTTGATGTTTTCGCAAAAGACAAGGGGCTAGGCGCGCGCATCATGTACTAAGGCTCATGTATATGGACAGCCAACTATACATATCAAACCTATTTATCAAGTAAACCTTCCATAATTTCTTTATCCATTTGGTAATTTTATATATAAACCTCCTGAAGACCCCAACTTTAATCAGTTTTGACCCAAAACTACATGATGTGCGCCTTTTGACCCTGATGTTTCTTGCTCGCGCCTTGCGCCTTTTTAAACCATCTGGTCAAAATCAGTCAAATATAGGGTTCGAAGGAGGCCGGTATGTAAGATAATCAAAAGAATGAAGCGAATATAAATGTTTTACTTGATTAAAATGCTGGTATGCAAAAGATACAAGAGGGATACAAATTCTGCTGCTTTTGCTTGTACATAAAACTAATTCGATTTGTACTGTATGTACCACGAGTACAAGATAAATATCACTTTTTTCACTTGTGTTCTTACCAGAAGGGCGCCCGCGCAATGCGACGGGACAACATTTTACATCCGACGCGAGTTTCTAATTTTTGTTATTCTTATAGTATTTTTACAAAAATTTATTATATTTTTTCTAAGCTAAATTTTAAAACATCAAATAAATGAATTTTGCATGATGATTTTTATATTTATGCATTAACTTATTGTACCTTACAAAATACAGATCGGTTCAACAAAAAATTACACCAAAAAATTTAACAAATACTCATTTACGATTGTAGTATCAAAAAGTTTTTAAACATGATAGATTGTAAAATTTTATGCAATTTATAGTAATTATAAGGTTATTATGTAATTAATTTTAGGGGTAATTTGTAAATAATGTTAAAACTACTATTTTACCCTTAAAAATGGTTGTACCTTATGCATTAAGTTAGTTAAATGTTCTTAATTTAATGGTATCTTAGAATACACTTCTCATCTGCTTTATATATAGTATAGATAATAATGTTATAAGAGCATTCACGCTACTTTTCTCATATTATTGTGAGAGTGTTTCTTATATTATATGGAATGAGTGTAAGTATAGGAAAGAGAAAGCGTTATTGTCCATATGTATATTTTGGGTGAGACTATTCACTGTATAAATTTTATTATATTTTTTGAAAATGGTTTAATTGAAATGAATTGAGAAAAAATAGTGATTTTTAGTGTAATTATATAAATGATAATGGGGAACCTAATGTGAATGCTCTAAGAGCCTTGGTTTTAAAAAGCGAGAAGCGCACCAAGGTGACAAGGTCTAAAACCGAGGCACAAAACGCGAAGCGCAAAAGCGGAGGGCTTTTCGTACGCGAAATGCTAAGTGTTTATATAATTTTTTTAATATAATGTTATAGGTTTCTGGTTATTAGCATGCCCACCCAAAATATAGCTATAAATAATGTTTATATATGTTTTAATGTATAAATTACATTTGTGCATAACTTCTTTAGCAACATTTATAGCACTTTAAAGCAAAAAACACCCTCTGTACAAAGAAGCGCGCGCCTCGAAAGGATTTTTCCCCAAGAAATCACGCTTTTCTTGTGTTTCTTTTACAACATGCGCCTTGTGTTACAAAAAGCCCCAACCCTCGCCTCAAGGGTCGCTTTGCGTCTAAGCGCGCCTCAGGCGAGCTTTTTAAAACCAAGATAAGAGCATTCATAGCGGTTTCCTAAATTTATGTGAGTGTAATTCCTGTATATATGGTATAGTTATAAATGGTTGTGAGTAAAGAATATGAGAAATTTACTGTTCAATGAATATTTTTAATATATTTTAAGTGGTTATGAGTGGAAAAGAGAGAAAAAGTAACAATAAAATATAAAAAATATAATTTAGTTGAAAAAGATGAAAAATTATAGTAATTTTTAATATAATTCTATAGATTTTGAATGCTTTAAGATTAGCTTAGCTTGATATGATCTTACTAAGTTCTTAGATAGAAAGAAATACTGTACGCTATATATGCATTACGCCACTAAACCTAATCTCATTAAACTATTTGCACACTAATTTCACATTGATCAGATAAACACTAGAAGACCTAAATTAACATCAGACTGTAACCACATAAAAACCCTAAGAACCAAAATCACGAATCCAACATGCAGTGATGCATCATATGTTCATATTCAAGCTAAAAACATGATCATACAACGCAATTGAGGCTACAAACGAAAACGATTACCTTCCAACACAGTCCTTAAGAATTTGCTCGGTTTTCTCGCACTTTTTGATGAATTTCCCAGGCTCCACCTCCTCCGTTCTACACTGCGAAGAGATAATCTTCCTCGTGGAGCATTGAGGTTCGGATCTAGGGTTCAGATCGTGATGCTTGTTGATTTCACCGGAGTTCCGATGATCGTCGTCGTCGTTCCACACCCAACCCATGTTTTTTTTCGCTTTTGCTTCTCGTGCAATCGAGAAACGTCGGTTTTTATCGTTTATTTTTGTGCAATTGCAGGTAAACCCTTATGATTTCTAATATTTGAATTCACATGGTTTAGCTTAGCTACCGGATCAGCTCGTTAAAAGCTTGAATCGAGTCGGGTATAAACGAGCTCGAGTTTAACTTGTTCAAAATCATTATTTATGAATAGTGACTTGTGTGAATATAATTTTGCCATGAAGTTGTATAATAAATTATTATAACTTGTTAGAAAATCATTACTTATGAATAATAACTTGTGTAATAAGATTATTTCACATGTCTCTGTCTTTTACTTATCATTTTTTTTAATTTTATAATTTCTTATTTACGTAAAACCACATAAACCAGATTAAGAGTAGGTTGTAGTCCTTAGTGTATTTAAAACCAAGCTGGGTAATAATATTGATTGGTTGTTAAATATATGTTCTAATATAAATTGTATTTGAAACCGAACAACATCATAATATTTATTTATTTTTAAGTTTATTTTTATATGCTTTAACGCTCATTTTCACGATGTGATATTGGCATGTTAATCTTGAGAATTTAAACTTTATAAAAACTAAGCATCTGTAACACACAAACATAACACAACATACCAGCAGGGTGTTGGCGTAACACCCGTATACAACCTGTTTACAAGGCTTATACATATGTATAAAGGAGATGATTGACTGCATAAGTATGCTATATGACAATAGAACCTGATTGATAGAATATCACAAGGGGTGAGACCAATTTGTAGACTCTCCTCAAAGAGTGTTCTTTTAGCATGACCCTTGTAATTTAATACGTAAATCATTTAAATAACAAAAGAATGAAAAGGAAAAAAGAAGCATTTACTTTATTCATTTTCAGCAACAGGGCTACAACATTCATGTGATTGCCTTCAATGGGTGTATATAAATAGAGAAAATATAAAATAAACAAAAATGAAGTTTCATATTAAAAGGGTTACAGAATCATAGCTTCTTAACGATCTCTTCTTTCACGCGATGGTAATATGTCATTCTCTGAATCGATTTTAGGGCCTCATCAAAATTTTTACTTCCAAAAGCATTTGCGAAGCAGTTAGACCAATGAATCAGTTTTTCTTCCATCTGCAAGAATACAGTTTCAATGTGTCTCGTAACTATATTCAATAATTTCTTACCATCACAAATCAATATAGGTGGCAATCAAGACCGTTCTTCAAACAATGGGTCGACGTGGGGTAAAAGAAATATATAGCAGGTGAACCTATTTTAATATTTTGGCAGAACCTGTTTTGACGCGAACTAAACTGATACTTAATTAAAATGGTCCGTTTTGACTCGGACCCATTTTGGACCCACTCGTGTGTTTTGACGTGGTTATAACTCAATCATCTTTAACCCAAGTGCTAACCTTTCTCATTCTTTTCATCAAGATCCTAAATTTCACAGAAATTTGGATGTAAGCGCTTGTTAACTGTACCTGGGATTGAATCTTGTATAGTGCTTGAGAATCAGCGGCTTCTTCCACAGCTTCCCTAATTTCCATGATCTGCAAAAATACGTGTACTATGTAGCGTGACCCTTAAAAGAATGGCACTTCGTGTTAACAAAAATCCATTTTCAAAGCCAAAATAGTACAGATTACCTCCCCTAACAATTCCGGTTCTGAGACAGTTTGTTCTTCATCTACTTCAACACCTTCAAGCCTCATCTGAGAAGGTAGAAACATAAATAAGTACCAAAAATAATTTTCAAAATGTACAGATAGCAAGTATTGATATCAAAAGTCTTGAGAACTATTTAGTTCAAAGTAGAAGATCATACTCAACCAAGCAACAGTGAACACACATCTGTGTCAGCAACAGCTTTGTATTTAAACTCAGTATAGGAACAGGAACTACATGTTACTTGTTAGCGGTCCATGGCATAAGTTTAGAACCCAAAAAGACGGTGAATATACTATTGAAAGTATGATGTAGGGGCCCTAGGGAACAACTAAACACCCAAAAAGTATTTAAGGAAGCTGATAGCATGAGTTTTGTCTTTAATAATGTTTGACTATACTGACTGAAACTCTTTAATCTCGCTATGCACCTACTGATAGCGTGAGTTCTGTCTCGCTTTAACATGTAATCCCACTTACAATTAGCAATATTAGTATTAGAGGCAGTGAGACACATAGAAGTTGATATCTGTCACAGGCGTGCGCCCCGACGCAACACACAAATAACGCTTTGCATTCGTCAAGGAGCACTAGAGAAAAAAGTAGTGAAAACCGGCCAAATTATGCAAAAAAAATTAATAATATATATATATACTGAAACAGTTAATCCTAGGGTGAAACATCTAAAGAACGTTTGCAACCAACCTAAAACATATCTAAAACTGCTAAAAGTAGCTTGTTTACATTGTGTGCCTTGCTTGTCTAGGCCCTTGGACCCTGGCTTTTTAAGCACCTTGCACACGTTCACCCTGGCGCCACGTATGCGCCTACTGTACAAGCTCACGATAGTTGTAAGGACATCTACCTATTAAGATAAGCATGTTGGGTTTCACCATTATGCATCTCAATCTTGTTTAGCATTTAGTGTATGTTCTCTAGAGGATGTGCGAGCGACATAAGTCCATTCTAGGGTAAGCTAAGGATCTCAAGCAACTGTACCTAGCTTAAAAGATAGTGAGGTAATCAGCTTAAGTGACGTGTGTCATTAGAAATCTCAAGAAGATAACTACTAGGTTATTCTTTGGAGCAGAGGCGGCTTAGGTAGGTGAGTGTTGAGAGGGACAAGGGATTGTCTTATGCGACTAACTAAATTGGTTAACGGTAAGTGAGTTTTCGGGTAGCAGGTTCTCATGGTTACCAAAAAAATATAACAGATCATTTGTAACAAGAAACAATAGAATCATTTCCAACATTTTTAGTTGGTAAGAGCTAGGTTGAAGTGAGGGACCTATCACACATCATTTAATTGATTCTTGAACACAAATATACACACTGCACACACTATGTTCACAGAGAAAGAAACTCACAATAGTGAAAACGATTATGATTATTTAAGTATTTAGGTCAAATTATAGTTAAAAAGTAGCTGCCACAAAAATAATTATGCTTATTTAGGGGTCATTTTACATGTAATCCTTACATATTTCAGAAGTTTCCAAACACTCAAACTACTGAAAACAGCTGATTATATAATAATCACAACTTCAAACAGCACAAACACATTCAAGAACTATATTCTACACCCCATTATGTTAATCTAACATCTGATTGTGATTTAATCACATGATCATCATGAAAAACACCCACTAACCTGTAATTAATCTACTAGACATGGAACCAATCCTGAATGCTTGTGCTTACTAGATAAATCGCTCTTGACAATGGTTTACGAAGCGTTGTATATGCATCAATAACCCTAGCAGACTGTTCGGCAGCATACTCTCTTTCTTCCTACATAACATCAAGAACATGTGCATGAACAAACAAAAACAGAAATTAAATTAACATCGTGTTAAAAATCAATTACTCACAAACCTTAGATTTTGTGTGAACGAGATCAGGGTGCAGCTTTTTCTGCCAGTTTTTGTACATTCCTTCTAGACTTCCATCTTCAATATCGAACTTCCTCTCTCTGTTAATAGTAACCAGTAACTACATGTGTCGATTTTTGACATGAGACGTAAACACAACACGAACCTAACACAAAGTTCATAGTCCGGGTTGAACCCACGAACCCATTTAGTTACTTGAGTGTGTAAACCTTACGGGTTCGCAAGTTGGTCCATTTAAATGTGTTTTATGTCATAAATTAAATTGGTTTGATACTTTATGACATGTAAGAACTTATAAGGAAATTAACATAAACTTTTATAACTAAAAGGTAATTGTATTATACACATTTGTTTATTTGATGTAAAACTATAATTTTTAAATATTTTATGTACAACTTTTTTTTGAAAAGCAGGTTAAACACGTCGTGTTTGTCAACCCGCGAATACTCATGTTATGTTGTTTGGACCAATTTTTGGGTTCAAGTTTGTATCAAATTTTCAGGATTGTGTCGGGTTGGACCATCAACCCGCAAACACGACCCGTTTAACACCCTAACCACTATCTAATCAGTTGCAAATTTGCAATTAGGATCAAAACCCTAACAAATCTGCAAAAACCCAACGAATCCAGCAAAAACATTCACTAAGTAATCATTCGCACAAACATCTAACAATCAATTCAAGATTATTCATACACAATCCAATTAGCAAAACACACAATTAGGCAACTAAAAACACTCACAAACCAAAAATCCTGAAGTAATCCACCGAATGATCAACAGGTTGAACGCTTGCACACGATTCACATATCAAAAACGGCCTCTGAGTCTTACAATTCCAACAGCAGCTGGATTCCTCAAGGGATCGTAAAGAACAGAAATTGGAACCCTTTTCTATAAGATGTGGGTTCCCTATGAATTGGATTTGGGGTTTTTTTGAAATTTTTGTTCGTTCGTTGGTATTGAAGGTGCAGATAGTAGAGAAATGCGGTTGATTTTGATGTTGGGTGATGGTTTGGTTGAGTAATTGGAATGAAATTGATTGATTTAGGGTTTTTCGATTGAAGGTTGATGATGGTGATTTAAGTAGGGTTTTCCACATTGTTGGAGATTGATCTAAAGCTCTGATGAAGAATGTGTAAAACCCATGCGACAAGAGGTTTTAGCTTCGGAAACAAAACTAAAATTAACTCTAAAATATTAATAAAATATTAAGTACTCTTTAACTGTGTGTTTAAATCATGTGAAATGTGAGTGTGGTAATGTTAAAAGTAAAGTAACTTTTTTAAATTAAAGTATGGATGATTGATAATTCGTATTAAAAAAGCTTAGCGACTGTTTGTTTTTGGGCTGATCAGCGGGTCAGCCCGTTAGTTTCGGCTTCGAGCCTGGCTGACCGGGTCTCCAATGTGGACCCAAACCTTGATAAAAAATGTGTTGGTCGGCTGACCCGCAGGCCGCGGCCCCCTCGCGACCCGCAGGCCGCCACCCCCTTCGACCCGCAGGCCGCCGCACCCATGCGGTGGTGGTTCCGATCGGTGGTGTGACTCCGGTGGATTTTATTACTTAAATATTGAATCGTTTTGGTTCCAGTCAGATACTGAATCAAATAGACAAGTTTCAGTCAGATGCATACCCAGTCAGAACTTCTAACTGGGTCAGCTTCTGATTCAGTCAGATCTTACCCAGTCAGTGTAATCAAACAGACCCTTACTTAAGTATTAGGTGTTTTCAAAAGTCGTGTAAAGAAAATGTATGTTTGAGAGCAGGTGAGTTTGTCGGTCAAATAAACAAAACAAAACGATCTACTACTACTTTTGATCTTTTACTAGCGAAAGCAATCGAGCATTTTTAATCCATATAATTTAGCTAGAATTTATATTTATTACTAATGTTTGTTATTTTCTAAATCCTCTCACTCTCATGTACAACTCCTCACATGTAGCCCTATTTGACTAAATGTTTTACTTTTCTGGTTATACTTTTTAAACCCACAACCACTTATAAAACTATTGGTAATAAATTTAAGGGATGAAAGTAAATTTATAAATATGAGGGCTTTGAAGTAAGCCTTAAACTTAATCTCAAATGTTCTCACAAAACTAGTCATGATGGTGGGTGAGTTATTCATTTAAGGGGCGAGAATAGTTACATCTATGGTGATTTTAAAAAAGCTACTTTTTACTTACATGTCCTTTCGTCAAGAAGGTTTGGTCTTCAATTGCTCGATGGTGTGGTTTGTTGTAGGCGTCTACAGTCTCGGTTCGTGAGTTTTTGATGGAGGTGCAAGATATTATGGGTTTGAACAAGTTTAAAAAAAATAAAATAAAATAAAACATGTACTTGGTACGATGTCTCTTTGGTTTATTTGAGAGGTTATAATAAGCTGATTTTTTAGGTGAGAGTTCCTCAAGTGGTTGTGTAAGGTTCCGTTCCCGGGACGTTTACAGCTGGTCGATCATTGCACATAAAAACATATGAGTTACATTTACCATTACTAAAATATTGTAGGGAATAATTTAAAACCATTTCATATCATTATAATTGTTTTTGCAAAACAATACATCGTTGACTGATTACAAAATATAACTCGTTGTATTACATCACAAAAACATTATCCTTGTACAAAATGGATGTCATCCAAAATAAGCCAAGTAGTCGTCCGTGCCATCCTCAGCAACATCTACCTGCTAATTAGAAACACATAAAAGTCAGCGTTGTTGAGTGAGTTCTAGTTTTAAAATAAAATATACTTTACTTTTGTTAAAAAACCATTCTTTACTTTTGTTAAAAAAACCATTCTTTACTTTCATACGTGATCATACATCATACGTACACATAGATAATATCATTATTATCTTTCATCATCATGCATCATTGGTATCATTCGTTATTTTCCTTTTCGTACCTTATGTACATTCATCATTGACTTATTTACATTCCGGACCAATGTCATGTACTATACCCCACTGTCATTCGTAAAGCGGGTACTGGGTCGAAGTCTATAAATAGACCCCCATACATTGTGTTCGGTGGCCTAACCACAGTACCCGGTAAGCGACAAGGGGTAGCTATCCCGCACACCGTCAATCACAAAAATTAGACCCCAGTGTTCATCCTTCTGAGGTAGCTATCCCACACACCGTTGAGCTAACACCCTTTATTGGGTGTGAACCTCCATACACGACTTGCAAGACTTTCTTTACTTTCTTTTCATTAATGCATGCATTCTTTCATTCATTACGCTCCTTTTTCATTATCTTCCACTTTATGTTACATAATACTTTCCATTTACTTCATAACCATACCACGCAAAACCACATAAAATAAACATACATAACAAGGAACATAAACATAAACACAGCCATACATAAGCATAACATATCATACATATCATACATTACATAACATACATCATACTTCACATGTGACCTCGTAAAGTCAACTTACATTGCCCCCAGGAACGTCACAAGTCAAAGTCTACTCTTTACATTTTCCCCCAAAAATCTCATAAAAGATTCTAAGTCTTATGTTGGCGCTATGCTGGCGCATGGGCATTATGCAGGCGTATGGGGAACACTTAGGCGCATGGGGAACACTTAGGCGCACGGGGAACACTTAGGCGCAAGGGGAACACTTAGGCGCAAGGGGAACACTTAGGCGCATGGGGAACACTTAGGCGCACGGGGAACACTTAGGCGCATGGGGAACACTTAGGCACATGGGGAACTTCTGGACGCATGGGCATTATTGGGGTGCATGGCCCATCAATTAGTCATTTTGGGCAAATTTTAGGCGCTTGGACACTATGAAGGCGCATAAGTGCCTAGGCGTATGGGCTTTCTTAGGCGTCTGGAACACTTCATCAAATTCAGCATTTTCCAGACGCATGGCTACTATTTGGGTGCGTAAACTATTGGGTGCATGTGACACTTAGGCAATTTAGACCGTTAGACGCATGGACCAATCCAGTCGCATGGGCAACTAACATACACTAGAATCAACATAACTTAGTCCCAATCATTAATCTAAACATGTTCTAAGCTTATTCTTACATTCTAAAAACAAAACATGAACATGACATCATTATAACATCAATAACACACAAGATCATACCCCACCCGCATTCATACACACACAAAATCATTCAGGTGTAAACACCCATTAATAAAAACAATCATAAATGTATTTCCAGCCCTAAAATCGTATAAAACATGTAAAAAGGGGATTCTAGAACTCACCTTTGACAACCTTCGAGTATGACTTCTTCAAACTCGTTTGCAAATGAGTTCAAACGCCTAGAAACCCACCAAAAACACATACCTGAGCACACATAAGCAAATAACCAAGGCATGGGTCAATCAAGATCATTCTAAAACCAAGAATTCTTACATTGAATTCAATTCTTCCTCTTCTTTCTTCAAACCCGAGAGCTTTCTCTGTTTCTTTCTCTCTCTACAAAATCTGAATGCAAAAAGGTGAAAGTAATATGGTATGACGGCCATGTTGCTCTATTCACCAACGTTTTATACTTTTTGTCTTTTTGACAAATTAACCTCTCAACTTGGGTTAAATTATGTTTCTTTCTTTTTTTTTTTACTTTATTTTTTCTTTCTTATTTATTAAAATATTCGGGCGTTACAGGTTGCGATGGTGGAGGAGATAAAGGTTAATATTTTTTTTCGATAAAAAACAAAGCAAGATTGGGACATGTGGTTTTGACAAGCCTGGTGTAATATTAACTTTATATATTATGTTGTAATTCTCTGGCATTTATCCAACCATATTGCTGGTGGTATCTTATATTGTTTTGCTTTGTTGCTAGTCATGTATCGTTGTTCAAAAAATAAAATATAAAAAGATACGGATAGTCATAAAATGCTTGAATCTATAGTCTCTAATTAGTTTGTGTTAAGAGTCATATCTTACTTGAATCACCACTTGTGTATCGCTATCGACTATTCGTGACTCATTAATGCACGACATTCAACCAACAAAATTCAATACACACGTTACATGAACTTGCGTACTAGTTTTTTTTTTGTATTTGAGACGAAAATGACAATAAGATAATTTAGTTTTAAGACATTAGACAACGAGTATCAGTATTTCATATACTCACTCAAACACAAACTAAATTCAAAAATGATTTTTTCTAAACCAATTCATGTTGAAATCGGTTCAAGTAAAAGAAATGACTAGGTTGAATCAATTTTAAATTCATGTCGAAATCAGTCTGGTTCAACTTAAATTAGGCTGCAACTGGTTTCATCGTATACGATTAAAAACCGACCTCAACCCTATAGGTTCGAATCAGATTGCAGTTAAACCAATTTGACAATCAAATCGTGTCCCCCGATACCAAGCCGATCCCCCCTGAAACTTTATGCAAATGTTATATTAAACCACCAGTTTAATTTATTAATTATTATTAGAGAAAATTGTATAGACGGTCCTTGTGGTTTAACCAAATTACAAGTTTGGTCATCAAATTTTAAAAATTGTAAAGTTAATATAAATTTTTGTATATTCATTGCACATTTGGTCCATACCATTAAATTCATTCAAAATTTATGCATTTTACGAAATTTGAATTAATTTTTAAATTTAATTTTAGGGATAAAAAATGTATAACTCATATAAAAGTTTACACTAACTTTACAACTATTAAAGATTGGGACCAAATTTGCAATGATTAACAAAAGTTTTGACTAACTTTTCAATTTTAAAATTCACAGACCAAACAAGGAGTAGGGTTTTTGCTTCTTCTTCTTCTTCATCGTCTCACCGGCAACCTGCGTGTCGCCGGCGAACAATTTCATATCTTACAAACGTGGTATGTCGGTATCACTTTCATTTATCCAGTTCATCTTCTTCTTTACCTGTATTTATTCTCATATCTTTCTTTACTTTCGCAAGTCATAAATAATATCTAGGGTTTATGTTTATTTAAGCTTAATTCTTGAAATATATGCATGTTTTGATGCTTTAATAGCTGCAGCTGAAAAGCTCATTGTAAAAAGTTAAGCTCAAAATGGTTTTATACTTTTATCAAGTTAATCTTTGAAATCTTTGCGGGGATAGCAATAAGGCTGTGTGGTAGTTCCCTTTTACATGTGTACTCTAAAATCATCACACCTGAGCTCTGCATTATTTGAACACACAATCTTTGGTATGGTCGGGGAGTTAGGGCTGCAAACGAACCGGACGTTCAGCTAACAGTTCGTGAATCGTTCGGCGGGAAGTTCGTTTATGTTTGTTCGTTTCGTAAATGAACAAACACGAAGAAATTATGTTCGTTTCTGTTCGTTTAGTTAAACGAACGAACATGAACACAAGTTACGTTCGTTCATTTATATTCGTGAACGTTCATTTATATTCGTGAACGTTCGTTTATGTTCGTTAATGTCCGTTCGTGAACGTTCGTTTATGTTTGTTAATGTGTTATTTTATATTCTTAACTTTTGTGTTGGTTATTTTTATGACTATTATATCAAGTGTTTTTTGATATTTATGTTAAGGTCTTATTTATTTTGATTGATTTTGTGTAATCTTTGTAATAAAAATATAAATTTTATTTTAAAATAAATCTATAATCGTTTGTATTTGTTTGTGTTTATGAGCTTCTTTGTGTTTTTTATGTTCATGAATAGTTGTTTGTGTTTGTTTGGATTCATTTACATTTGTTAAGTATTCGTGAACAGTTCATGAACATGTTCATTTTCTTAATGAATGAACACGAACAAGAAATCTTGTTCGGTAAGTGTTCATATTAACAGTTCATGAACAGGTTATTTCTTAACGAACGAACACGAACAAGGCTTTGTTCATGTTTGTTCGGTTTGTTTGCAGTCCTATTGGGGTGTACACCACTTTACCACTGCTTCTCTCGTTACCTGTGTAGTAGATAATCTTCAAAAAATGGTATAGAAGAATCTGGTTTGAATTTATCAAGACGATACGCTATGATGTGAGAGGGTAGTCGTCGGTTGAGAGAACCATGGTTTATTGGTAGTGACTTGTGAGGGTTGCATCTATGCTTAGACTGCAGCAGGATCGATTTGGGAGGTGGGGGGTTGTTCAAGGTTTTTACGTGTTGGTTTTTAGGATTATTGCTTAGAGTGAAGGCGTAGTGATTTCTCGTTTAACGGGTGGGGTAGATGGTAGTTGATACAACAAATGTCAAATGTTAAATATTGAGAATTGAAATACATTCAATGTTGTCTTTAAAGCGTTTTCAAGTCCGCCTCTACTGTCTCCTGTCTCAGGCGTGCTTTTTTAAACCATACTGTTGCTGAGCAACATCTTTTCTAGTTTAACTGCAACAACAAAGTTCTTGGCTAAAATAATAATCAATCTGATGATCCTTTTAGTCTTTTGTTCTTCTTACTTGTAACTTTGTTTCTGTAGAATGTATAATACCATGCCAACAAGCAGTACCCACCTTCTATTTGTTTATATAATACCATGCTAACAAGCAGTACCCACCTTCTATTTGTTTATATAATACTAAATCAACCTTAATCATCCTGTGATATATAGCATATACCTGGCTCACATGAAAAGAGTTTTCTTTTAGCCAAAGGAGAGAGACAGAAGCTCTTCTAAGTTCTAACACTATTCTCATTACCTTGAGCAAGATCTCGTTCGCTTTTCAATCTTCTTTGTTCAATAAGATTCAAATCTCTTTTTACTCCCAACATATCGTGTGCATATTTTGTTTCCCTCTCTTTGGCTTCAACGATTGGTGTAGAGTTTAAACTTTCAGAAAACATAACATTAACTAAATTACACTCTATAAGAAGTATTAGAAGGACGGTCATGAATGACATGAGTATCAATGCTTATTTGTACTTTTTACGAATTAATTAATAATAGCAACACACTATGGAATTTATTAGAAAAAGCAGCATACTCTTGTTTTTTTGTGCCAATCATAGCAGTGAAAATTTGTGAAACTGAAGTGACTCGTGAGGGGGAGATACATAGTGGCTCTTCAAATATTTGGCAAATTTTGGAAGTTTGTATTATGAGTGTATATGCCTTCTTCTCCAAGAAGAGTGTTAGCTGATAAGAAGTATGTGTAGTAGAATGAGATCTGGTCATACTTAGTTACTTGCAGCATTTTCATGTTTTACTTTGTTGCAGCTATATCATGTTGCGTATAAAAACCCCTAAATCACTTAGAGCCAAGAGGGAGATCGAGAAACGTGCACCAAAACTGGTAATTCTCTAGCTTTTTGTCTTATTCAGCATCTGGCAAGAAAAAATCAGATAGTTTGTCAATTTTTTTTAATCTCGTGCTTGGTAATGAAATCTCATGTGTAAAAGTGTGTGTATGCAGGTGGAGAATGGGAAAAAGACACTCATATTGCATGGGACAAAGACCAGCAATGTCCTGAATGAAGTATTGACTGAAATCTATCATCTTAAGAAGGATAATGCGGTGAAATATAGCCGGAGAAATGATAACATCAGACCTTTTGAGAGTGGAGGTGAAACTTCACTAGAGTTTTACTCACTCAAAACTGATTGCAGCTTGTTTGTGGTAAGACAAAATTTTGTTGTTCTTGTTTATCATCAAATTTTGTATACTTCTGTAATAAACATTTAAACATAGTGTTCAGATGAAATAAGAATGCGTCCTCTTGGAGAATATGCTAGTAACCTGCAAGGAACTGAGCTTATTAAATTTTTACACTTGAGTTGTTTCCCTCAACACATTTTCTGCCCCTTGCAGTTTGGTTCACACTCAAAGAAACGGCCTGACAATCTTGTGATAGGGCGCACATATGATCATCACATTTATGACCTCGTGGAGGTCAGAGTTGAAAATTTTAAAAGCATGGCTTCATGTTCATATGATAAGAAACTAGCTCCTTTAATTGGATCAAAACCATTTTTTGCTTTTATTGGAGAAGGATTCGAGAATGTTGAAGAATTGAAACATCTAAAGGAGGTTTTGCTCGATTTGTTCAGAGGACAGGTGTGTGTTAGCTTCCAGTTTTCTCGATTGTTCTTTTTTTATGCTTAAAGTAGTATCTTAAACGATGGGATTGATAATCTGTTATTGCAGGTTGTGAGTAATTTAAATCTTGCTGGATTAGATCGCGTGTATGTTTGTACAGCTGTGTCTTCTAACAAAGTGTTGTTCACGCATTATGCCTTGAGGCTCAAAAAATCTGGCACAATTGTCCCGAGGGTGGAGTTGGTGGAGGTGGGCCTTCAATGGATTTGGTAGTTAGAAGACATCGGCTTCCTGATGAAAGCCTAAAGAAAGAAGCTATGAAAGTTGCTCCTGAGTTAATTAAGAAGAAGGTTGGTTATACTTTTGTTTATTCACACCTACCCTTTGAACAAAACAAAAAACAAAATGCTTCTATTCTTTCAAAAGTGCAATTTCTTTTATTTCTCGTGTATATCAGGATACTTGTTATTTGTAATTGTTGCAAGTAGCTTTATTACATATTAATACGGGACAACTATCAATGCAGTTGGATTTCTGCTCTTGCTTATGTGTTTTTTTGTATTTGTCATACTTTCAGGAGAAAAATGTTAGCAAAGATGCAATTGAAGGAAAAATTGGGAAGATTTATGTTCCAGATCAACAGGTGAGTGGAAATGGTTTATACTACTTAAGCTGTGATTTCTTAATCGTATGTTATGTGATATCCAGATGATTCTGTCTTTAAGATAAGAAGTTTATGTGAAGTTTTGAAAGTATTATTTATTGCACTTTAAACTCATTGATTGATTCATAGCCATCTCCACCATCTAAAAGATCCAACTCAAAAAATGAAGTCTATAAATACCGCCATTTAACGAACTCATTAATCCCTTGTAGAACGAGTTTATGTAATCACAGGCGGACTTTTATTAAAAAGCTGCAGATCTGCCTGAATGAAGCACGTGGCTGTTTATTTTTTTCTCTCATTAGATTTTACAATGGTTAAAGTCTGTGATGACGTGATGTCTATCCACAGTAAACAGTAAATGAAAGTTGTTTATGTGGTGTGCTAGAATGAACACGCTCTATTGACAGTAAATGACCATTTCACCCCTCTGACTGGATCCATCTCGGTATGCTTTGTTATCGTGTCTTGCAGGTTGGAAGTGCATCTCTACCTTTTACGCCAAAGGGAGTGAAAAGGGAGCGTCGTGAGGCTAAGACCAAAGGCGACGACAATAAGCATGCAGAAAAGAAACAGAAGCAGAAGCAGCAAGACGATGCGTCTGCTTGATAACGACATCAAAGGGCTGTATCTTTACCTTTTAAAACATTTTTTATTCAGTCTTTTTGGCATTTTTATTTTATAGCGTCAATTTTGGTATCGTGTGACAGCAAAAACCAGGCTAGTTGAATTATTGGTAAGTAGTTATGTTGTTCAATTTGAGGTGGTTAGTTATTAGTTATTCGCTTGTTAATTTATAGTCAACTTGATCAATTTCTCTTCTATAATTTAAATATTTTATATGTATAATCAATATTGAACGACAATGAGAATATGCTATGTTGTATGTTTTAATTAAATCAAACTAGCAAATGCATTTTCATAACGCTGAGTTTGTGATAAAAGAAACTTTTATCAATACAAATACAAAACTACTAGTAAGCGAAGAATTATTGGAATTAACACACCACATCATATAGGTATGTATAAGTGAGTGTTTGTGATATTTTTTTAAATATTCTGTGTAATAATTCAATTGCAACCGATATAAAAAAAGTTGCAAGTATGGTACAGAATTTGCAAATAACTGTAACTAGTTTTTTACTACGCACGTTGCGCCGGGACTGTATGATGAATGACGCTTTGCAAACTTCGTGACCAACGTAGCTATGAACCTGGCTATGAGTTGAAATTGACGTGGTTAAGTAATTACCAAAACATGCGAAATTGAGCTGGTACGGTTATGGGAACATAACGTAAAATAAAAAACAAATTGAAAGTCATGAAATTTTTTTATAGTTGCAATAACAATTGATATGAAATACAAATATGATTCTTTTAACCCTCATAAAACGACGTGATAGTTTAATTGAAGTAATTAAACCTAAAAAATTATAAGAAAAGTAAAATAAAAATAACCTAAAAAATTATAAGAAAAATAAAATAAAAATAAAAACTCACAGAAAAAATAATGTTGGATGGAAGGATTAAAACCTGCAATCCAACACGTTGGAATGCAAGACACAAGCAACAAACCATTTGTTCTAATTCATTTTTGAAGTACATATCTGAAAAAAGAAAAAAAACTATGAACCAATCATAATGTGACATGTGGCTACTTGAAAACCTATCGACACTTCAAAATGAGTTGGTATATAATAAAATTAAAGGCTAAAATGATCATAATAATAATAACAATAATATAACCAGTTAAGAAGGACTTTCAATAGACAAACTATTATCGAGTGTTTATGGCATTGTATTCTCCTATGAGAGGAGGAAAAAAAAAAGAAACAATAGCATATATATATTATATATATATATTATATATATATATATTATATATATATATATATATATATTATTTGAATTGAAGAAAAGAAAAAGCTAACTCAGCCATCAACTCCCTTTTCACGCCGGGTGAAAGTGGCGTGCAACATGCAACGTCCGTTAAAGCCCAACTCTGTCATTAACGCCCGAGGTGTTAATGAGCACCACAGGGCCAGCGATTTTAAAATATATATGCTAAATTCAGAGGAAATATCATATATGTTATACTTTTTTTCCTTTATTACCGGGTTCATTAGTAAACATTTTTATAAGATAGCATACTTATCACTATTATCATTTAAGTTGTAATTTAGTGGTAAGTGACAAAATCTAAAATAAATTATAGTTAAACCTAACAGAGATCAATTGATGGTGCAATAGTGTATAACTACTTTGTAAGAACAAATATATTTAATTTCATTTGGGTTATATGTTACTCTCAATGATATTATACACTTTCGTATGAGTCTTCCCATATCTTTTTTCTCAAAAAATAGCTTTGATCACCCTCCTTTTTCTTTATAAACGCCTCTCATCACTCATCTTCGATCTGCTTCCAACTCGAGCTGCAATTTTGGTGACTTCGGGTGTCAAAATTTTCTGTCGGTACGTTCCATCTTCGAGTTATTTACAAGTTCTTTGCTATTCATATACTTGTATACATGTTTTCTAAATGAGTTTGCAACATTGACATGTAGATGAACAACCTTTATTATGACTTATGACTATGTGACTCAATGTCTAGTTATTCTTAGCATACACTTATATTGCACTATTGCACATAAGTGGGCCATACAACAGCAAAATTTAAAACTTAGCTCAGCTAATTTTCTCTTTTAGAAAAGGTGATTGAAAGAAATTCCTGATTCCGTGCAATTATCATTATAAACAGTATAAAATAAACTGGGATAGTGTGTGCTCACGCCACCCATGTATTCAAAGTTTTCAAACGACGACAACCAAATATAAAAAACTTTAGAGGTTACCTAAAATCGAGTTGGTTTCCTTTATGTTGGTCCTGGCAAATTTCTTTTTCTTTTTTTCCCTAACATCTAGAGTTGTAAAATGACAAAAATTCCTGGAATTCACTAAAAGAATCATCTACAGATGGATTTACATAAACATATTCGAGTAGATTTTCAGGCAATTTTGTCACTTTAAAACTCTAGACTTGACAAGTTGAATGAATTTCAAGAAATTCTTATCATTCTATAGATTTATGATAAGCTGTTTTTTTCCTGCATTAGTGTAATTGAAACCTAACCGATATTTGGGCAGCCTCTAAAGCTGTTTAATATCTAGTTTGATTTAGTATAACCTTTTGAAAATAGTAATGTATGCATTAACAAGTAACAACCTGAAATTTAGTGCAGATTTCTGTAAGAAGCAATGGCATCAGATTGGTCAAAATTAGGTGACAAACTGGTGCTAAGGGGGCTAATGTTTCATGGTTATCATGGAGTGAATCAAGAGGAGAAAACACGCGGTCAAAAGTTCGTGATAGATGTTGATGCTTGGATGGATCTTAAAACACCTTGTCAATCTGATAACATCTCTGATTCAGTCAGCTACAAAGCCATTTATAAGTAAGATATATTTTGACTTTTTAGTTTCAAGTCAACTTCAAAGTCAATGACAGTTGTTTTGCTGCATTTATCCACATAAAGATTCTTAAAGTAAGAAACTTGGAGTTAAATAAGAAGTTTATTACATGAAATTATAGTAAAGTTAGAGTTGACCATCTTGCCCAATATGCTTTGACTTTTGCAAGGTTTAAAAGGGTATTTTTGATGCAATTATAGTGTTTGATAAAGTGAAATAACTTCTGTTTTTGTATTTGTGTAACAGCATTGTGAAAAACATTGTAGAGGGTTCTTCTCAAGACCTACTAGAATCTGTGGCTCAACTGATTGCAGTGACAACCTTAAACAACCACTCACAAATATCTGTTGTTCGTGTCGTTGTTGGAAAGCCTCACGTCGCGGCTCCTGGTCCTCTGGACTATTTAGGTGTCGAGATTATTAGATATCGAAGCACCGATATGCCTGTTTAGGAATGTTTTTCTATGTATGTTACCATGTAATCCTTATGCCAATTTGCATACTGCTACTTTAATAATTCTTCAACAGCTAATTGTGTGACACTATGACCTCACTGTCCAAATGGGTTCAGGTAAAAGCTTAAAGCAAAACAAAAAACATAAAACAAAAACAAGAAAAGAAGAAAAAACAATGAAATTTTAGATTCAAATTACAAACTCTGTTAGAAAGAATTAGATGCTTAGCACTTGAAGTGCAAACCATGCATCCAAACTAAAGCAAGTCAACCGGTTTGGCCGGTTTGAAATCCAAATAATTTCTTTTCATAGTTTAACGGGTTAACGGTCTGATCCGATTTGGAGTTAGAAACCTAACCTTTATTATTGATATATTTAAGGAATATATAGTTATTTGTATGTATTATGGTCACAAACCATCTTTGTCATTTTAAATATTATATTACTAATGATTCTGATAAAAATAAAAAAAAGGTTCAAAGAGTCATGAGACCACATAACCCAATAGTTTAGTTAAAACCAGTTGAACCTCTTTGTTAGACCTGTAAAATAACCAAAATAATATGATCAAAGTCTTTTCATGTTTGTTCGTTTAACTGAAGAAAATCAATAAACAAACAAATACGAACACTTAAATGAGTGGCTTTTCTTGTTGTTTCCCTCCATTAAGAGAACCAATGCATTTGTGTTCGTGTTCGTTTGTTAATATTCTAGACAAACGATTTACAAAATATAAACGGATACAGATGAGCGTGAGAACATGAACAAATAAGAATGAACATAGTCGAACATAAACAAATAGCAATTGAAAGTAACATGAATATCCAAATTAAAGTCTAAAATACCATCATCCTTACATCAAACATTTAAAAAGTAAACAAAGATATCTAACTTAAATTCTAAAAATCAATTAATAATTCAGATTAAATCGGATACAAGCGTCAAAACACCACAATCAAACAATACTAAACAAATATAATTGAACAAACATAATCAAACAAAGATAGACGGACTTAAAATGAAATAACATAAATAATAGTTCACGAACACAGAAAAATAAAAAAATGAAAAAAAGAAGAACGAGGCATGTGTTCATGTCCATTCGCTAAATTCGATGAATAAAAAATTATGTTCATATCCGTTCAGTTGTTACAATTATGAACATAAACAAATTCCTGTCGAACAATTCATAAACAATTCGTGAACGTTTAATTCGTTTACATACTTATCGATCGTAACACCCCTGCTTAGCACAAACCCTTGTAAGAAAAGTTTTCTTTAAAACACTTGGTTCAAGTGGTCTTTTTTTAGTTTTAGATTATAAACTAGACTAAAGACCCGTGTAATACACGGGTTCAATCATAAAAAAAATATTTTTAATTAAAAAGATTCGTAAGTCATAATATTATTGTTAATATTTTGTCTATTGATTTTTATGTTAACTTTTTTAAAATCATTAATATATTATATTAGTAATCTTTCTTTATCAATGCTTATAAATCTGAACAATGTATAATATGAAATTAAATTAACTTATAAATAAGAACTTTTGGTAATAATAAAATTATATTGAACATTAGAAAATCTATAAATATCTGAAAACTTCTTTGTATACAAACTTTGACGTTCTTTTTGTAATATTACCATCATTGTCTGATATTAATAATTTTAATTCATGTTTACTTGTAACTTGAGATAATGAAAAATAGAAATTGAATCGATGTCATGGATAAAACATGAAATGATTACATAAAAGTTTGGATTATCTTTGTGATTTTTAAAGTTTGAGGGCCAAACATGCAATTTGTTTAAACCACATGGACCATTTATGTAATTTTCTCTTTTTGTTGACAAAAAAATAAATTAATTTCTTGCTTACATCAATTAAAACTAAATCAAAGTTTTATGCTTTCATAAACAAAAACATAAATTAATCAAATTGATGTTAAAAACCAAAATACTAAAGTTTATATTGAAATCAAAATCAAAATTTTAAATCGTACGAACCACTACTACTATTGCAATCGAGATTTGTATATACGTGCATTGAATTGAGACTTTGCAAAAGAGCTTTTGTGATTTAAAACTTGGGGTGTGAATGATATTAAATAGATCAATGAATGTGTAAAAGGATTAGTGAGTTGAACTTGAAACATAACGTGATTTAAAACTTGGGGTGTGAATGATATTAAATAGATCAATGAATGTGTAAAAGAATTAGTGAGTTGAACTTGAAACATAACGTGATTTAAGATAAATCGAAACCATGATATGCTTGTAAATTGAAAACTATATGAAATGGTTCATCTTTCCGTTTGAAAATCAATATGAAATGGTTCATCTTTCCGTTTGAAATCGATATCATGATTTAGGAAAATCAAAACCTTGAATTGATTATTTGAGACCTTTGGTTTGATAAAATATAAAATCGTTTCGGAATAGAAGACGTGTATGAGGTTTCTTCTCCTTTGCATATGACGAGTGAATTATTCCACTATTTAATTATTTGTTTGAATAAACAAGAATCCAACACATTTTAATTCACAATTGTTAAGATAGAGTCAACTTGTTTTTTTATGGAAAAAACAGTCAATTATAAGTCCATAACTTGTAATCTTTTTCAAATTTTATATTGAAACCATCACAATGTCTTTTGTAATGAGTTTTTTTTGTAGAAAATTAATTTAACAAAATGAATGCTTTAAAAAATATTTACCAAAATAGTTTCTTTACTAGAAAGTTAAATTTTCTTATTCATAATATAATTGGATAAATTTATTTCTGTTTTTATTAATGTTATTTAAATAAAATTAAAATGAAAAATTTTCAATAAAATACAAATCAATTTAGCACCTCTCATGATTTTAAAAAAATGTTTTATAGTTGTTTTTATGAAGGTTTTCTTTTTCAATAACGTTTTCTAATAAAAAATATTAATACTCTTTCATCATGATTTTTTAACGTCTATTTATAAAATACTTATTCTTATATAGAAAAGATCTTTTTATAAAATTAAATGATTTATGTAATTTTTTTAAAATAACGATATATATTAGATAATTGTTTTAAACATAAATTTATATATAGTAATAATCATTATATAAGTATATATATACATAAAAGAAAAAAATAAACATCATATACATATAACGTTAGTTTTGCCTTGCGAGTCGACTCGATCTCGACATATGAAGTTCGAGCTTATAATCATTTATTAAATGAGTCGTAAAATGAGTTCGAGCTTATTAAGCTAATCTTAAGTAGAGTTTTTAACAAGTAGGTCTCGAGTGGCTCACGAGACAGGGTGACTCGTTTCTCCCCTAGTTGTTGCTGGAAGTCTATTAGCAACATCCATCCCATCAGTAATTGAGGATTATATTTATAATTTATAAAATAAAACAATAATAAACTATTAACTTTTTTTGTTTCGTCATGATATTTATATAAAATATTTTTGAAGAATGCATTTTTTGTTAAAAATAGTTTTTCTTATTATTTAAGCTACTTAAAAATATTTTCACAAAAATACATTTTTAAAAAGAATAAAAAAAATAAATGTGCCTACTTTTGATAGAAAATGAAACAAAATTATAGTAATTTTTCTTCTACTTTTCTATGTAAAAATACGATATAAAATTAAGTATGAGTGAATTAAAATCAACCAAAATGTTTAAAAAAAACTTTATGTTCTTAATTACGACATATGAACCACATGTTTTTATAATTTTATTAACCTTTGTACTTGACTATTTTTAAATAACATTATTTTAATGTGAAATAAGTTTAATCAATAATATTATATTAAAAAAACACTTCCTTAAACACCTATTATGGTAAATAAATATTCTACATACACTATTAAAAAAACTCACTTTGTAATTATAGTAGTAGTTAATTTTATTCGAATAATCATGACTAATAATAAGGACAGATACATTTTTAGGCGAGAAACTAAAATAATGAAGATATAAGAAAACGTCACGTGACACTAAAGATATTGTTTTATTAATAAGTATAGATTAAAAATAACAATCACTTTATTTAAAATTTTACACAAAATTATCTTCATGAAAACCGATTTAGAAAAACAAAGAAAGTAAAAAATAAAGATATTACGTATAAGGAAAATAAAATGAATGGCACACATGATTTGAATGACCAAACATTATGTTGTGTGGCACACGACACATCCTTAGTTATACGACTGCTTTCGTCATTGTTCAATATTGGAAAATAGTTTGTTAACATGAGTTTCATCATTGGTCGCGATTTTATGTGGTGATGAAATATTCGTTTATTTAAAGTATCTGTCTCTTTTGATTATGTTTGTTTAAATGTAAGAATTTACGTGATTTGGGTAAATCTGAAACAAGATTAGTTTTATAGAAGCAAACTATATACACACACCACTGACATACTATATAGTATATACGCACCAATGATGTTTAATACCGGTCGTATGACCTTACATCACCGTATTAGGTGCTATATGAGGCAACGTGTCGTCTATAATGCTATACGAGCCATATGAGGTGTATTGTTTGTATATTATATGTGATTGTATGAGGTGTTATATAAGAATATCATAATATTATATGGTTTTTATAACTTACTGAAGTCGACAGACGTGACATGGCACATCTATGACAAGCTCATACGATCCTTATGACACCTTATACGACATGTATGTTATGTGGGAGTAGTGTACGTATAGTATGTCCCTTTGTTTAATATCCGGGAGCTTCGGTTGAATCTTGAATTAGAATCCGATGAAAAGCTTTAAATGATAATTTGAAATAACTTGTAATTTTTTATAAAGCCTTTATAAAGTTTTGAAGCAACTCGAATATAAGTAGTAGCATTTAATGACAGAATATAGATTAAAGCATCTAAAAAAGCATAATATGCTGATCGTTTTTAATAAATCTTGGGAGAATTTAATGTGAAAAATTAATGATGAATGTTTACTCTACTTCAAAGAATGATTTTTCTTATATTACATTAGGTGTATAAGTTAACCTTTTGATGTTAAGAAAATATTGCCTCCTATAAAAGTGACTTTAAAATTTTTTTCTTACTAGTTTAAGTTAGCGAGTGATATTTAAAAGTTTAAAAGTTGATGTTAAAAGAAATATAAACGATTTAGGTTTTAGGTATGCGTAATTCGTGCTCTCCCTCAAAATATACACTCAAAATAAGTATTAAAGCTAAAAGAGATATTTTCATAACTTCAGCTACTTCTCATTCTCTTTTTCAAAACTTAATTAAAGAAAAACATAATTATACATGACCAAATGATTTATACACTACCAAAATCTAGAAATATATAGTAATATAATTCTACAAAATATTACATTATATACATTATATACATTATATACATATATACATTATATACATTATATATTATATACATTATATACATTATATACATTATACATTATATACATTATATACATTATCTATTATATATATGTTATATATTTATTAAAATATGGTAATATATATATTTTTAACAAAAGCTTCATACTTTTGAATACCAATCTAATAAACCTTCATTTATAATAAATTGATTTCCATCACTTAAGTGAGATAACAATTTCAATATCTCTAAACCATTAGATCATACATTAATACAATAATATATAAGAAAAAATATAAAAGTTTAAGTGAAAACCGAAAAACAATAAAAACATAACATTCTAATGAGTGTTGTTCTAATGATTTATATGCTTTTAACCTTCTAAATATCATATGTCCGGTACAAATTATATTAATGACTTACATCTGATCTTACTGGTTAACATATATCACTTTCCTAACACAAACTACATGTTACCGATCACATCACTAGCACAAACTACATGTTACCCGATCACGTCACTTATCAGTACATTGATGGTCCCGTAAGTTTTTATATACAGTTTTTTTAAACATAATTTGATTTCAAAACCATATAAATAGGAATCAATGCCACAATATTTGGAATATGATCTTTCAAAAACAGCTGCAAAAAATATGAAATACCAACTGTAAACAACAGACACACTTATACTATTCAAACAACTATCAATTCAAAGTCGCTGAAATCACTCCCCTTTGATCGTCGATACATTCAAGAAAAACCCCATGTTATCGATCCTCATCGACAATCTAAATTTGCTCGATCTTGTCTCCTTTACATCCGCCCAAATCATACACTTTTTTTGAGATTTTCAATTTGATGTCTTTATAGAAACCCTGTAATTTCTTCTGCTCACACCTTCAAATCTGAAGAAACCCAATCTGTAAGTTCTTTTTTATGATCATAACTTGATTTGTTATTGAAATTTGATCATGGGTTCTGAGGATTTTGATGGGTTTATTGGGGTGTGCATTGATAGGTGGATTGGGTTCGTTGGTTGTTGAGTTATATGGCTTTTTTAGGATTACCCTTGTGTTGATTGAATGAAAGTTGAGCTTTTTACACATGGGGTTTGTTAAAAGTATCAAACGAGTACTCATTTGGTTCACATTTCATGAGTTTTGTACTAATTGTCATGAGTCATGATTATAATCACATGAGTTTTCTTATGATTTCATCATCAGTCACTTGTATTAATGGGATTCTTACATGATCACAACTTGATTTGTTACTGTGATTCAATCATGAGCTTTGATTATTCAAATACGAACATGTGTTTTCACTCGTACCTATAGATTTTGATGGATTTGTGGGATGATATTCGAGATTCCAGATTATGAGTGTTGTTTTGTTAGCTTTATTGGGGATACATTGATAGATTGATTAGATTCATTAATACTTATTTGCCATTTTGAGGATTGCCATTTTGAACTTTATGCACATGAGTTTTGTTAAAGATACCAAATTTGTACTCATTTGGTTCACATTTCATGAATTTTGTGCAAATTTGCTGATTTGTGTTAATCCTCAAGAGTTGTGAGTATGATTGTATGAGTTTCTAATGATTTAATCATTATTTGTATTCTAAATCGGATTTTTGCAGAAGACCAGATTATATTGGAAGATCATAGTCATATCTTCTTGTTATCGGCTCTGTGAAGTTTACAAATGGAAGGAAAAGAGGACATATCTCAGTACCGCAATAAACTGGATAAAACGCTATTGTCTCATAATCTTTCTAATGTGGAATCATTAAAACTCCTAGTTGAAAATCAAATGTCAAAGTCATCACATAGTGGAGATCAAGGTTGTATAGTTTCTTAATTTAAGATTTTATCAGTTCTTGATATAATGCAGTAGAAAGTTTTGATTTTGGTTTTAAATATGCTTATTGAGTACAATATATCATGTCAAACAGAAATTATGGATAATTTAGTTCAGAAAAGAACCAAAGAAGTGGCTAATTCTCTCAGCATGCTTAGAAGTGCTTCTGGGAAAGCTGTTGAAGGGTCAAAAGCTGATGAAATACCACATGGTGGTTGGAAAGTATGTCATTTAATTATTCATATATTTTCTTGATTTTTTTTAATCTTCTGATGTTATGTTGGGGAGTTTATTTGTTATAAACTCTTTATGGTGCTTATGTGTGCTAATCGTGTTTACTAGATAAAACATGATAATCAAGATTGTCGTGTTATGTATAGGGAGGGACCAAGTGGTACTCCCTTTCATACATTACTAGTCGAAGGATATGTAGACGGGCCCCTAGACGTTTGTAAGTTCAGTTAACGTCATTACATGCATTTGTTCACACGGGTTTCTTTTTAAACGATATGTTTGAAAACAGGCCTGTGCTTATCATGGGAGGCAGGACTTTACCAAAAATGGTAAGGAAAATTTTAAGTTACTGACCTTTTTGAATTATTGTGTTATTTTTTTCTGTTGCAAGCAAACCATCTTTTTTCCCCTAAATTTACAAATGAAATTTCAGACACATGGTGTGAAAATATGATGGTTTTTATTCCATTTATGTTTCCACAAGCAGGAAATAATTGTGTTGTGTCTCAAACCAGTCAAATGAACAGGTTTGGCTAAAAGGGGAACATGTAAAATGGGTCAAATAGGTTGAAACTCGAACGCAATCTATATTAGTGCATACAACCTCCTAAATACTTTTTATTCAAAGATCCAGATCGTTATTGTAATCATAACTTACTATTTATAAAAATGTTTCAAAAAGGCAAAAAGTGTTTGCAGGTCCATCCAACCTGATGTTGTTTTGAAACATACTAAAGTTGATTTGTTTCAACACAAACCGTTTATAATTGTTGCTTGTTATCAGGTGGCCTCAATTTAATATCCCGACATTCAGGATCATCTCTTCAGAATGTGTGAAAAAGATCAGTATTGGCGAACAAATTTCTTTAGTGAGGTTTGTTAAATTACCGTTTACCTCAATGATTAAACCTTGAATATTTTTTTTATCTATGGATGTTAATATCTTCATTTCTACATATGTGGAAGAAAGGATGAAGCTTTCATGGCCAGTATCAGCACGAGAGGCGTTAGTCCATTATGTTAATCTCGACTACTTCCATGATGATCTCATTATAGTGCTCTTGAACACGGTAAGAAACAATAACTACCTGTAGTTAAGTCTTATCTTTTGCAAGAAAATTTCAAGATATAGTTGAGTAATAGTAATATAGTAATATGCTGCAACTTTTGTTCCATGAAAGTTGCAACTTCTGTCTATAGATTTTATTTGATTGGGTATGTGTGGAAATGTATAAAATACCCTGCGGCCTGCGGGACTGAAAAGTAAGATGGTCTTATGTCAGATTCCTGAGACAGAAAACATCGATATAAGCACTCATGGATTCACGAGAGATGGCATACCCGATGTTGAAAATTTGACGAGGATAGATGTTGTGGGAGGCCTTGCTTTACAAAAAGTGAGCGCCAACCGAAGTTACTTCAGGTAAAAGATCTTTTTTATGGTTTCTTTTTGTTATTTGATTAAGAACTTTTACAATAGTTAAATAAATTTGATATTTTGCAGGGCGATTGCAAACATAGATGTAAAACTTGATTTTGTTCCCCCGGCGATTATTAACTTTGTCTCCAGGCAACTTATAGGTAGCGGTTTCAAGCTCTATAAAAAGGTGTAGATCTTAGTCACTTCAAAACAGAAATCATGCACACATATCATACATTTGACTTCTTTTGGTCAAATGTGTTCTTCCAAAGCTCAAAAAGATGCAATTTTAGAACTTTTTGTTGTGATTTACTAACTGAAATGAATTATATACAACCTCAAAACTGTTGAAGTGTTAAAATTATGAATAAAACATGTATTGGTTTTGTATATGAAAACAATTTGGTTTGATCTGAAAGGTCAAAGTGCATTTCTTTCATGCTAATTGTTCATTCAACAACAGAAAGTGGCCTCTGTGTCCAAAGGTGATGCAGATTTCAGCAAGGTTTTAGAGGAGCCATTTTATGGTCTAATACGCGAGGCACTCTACTCCGAAAATAACTTACAAAATGAAGATTTTAAAATAATAGAAATCAAGAATGATGATGAGATTTTGGAACAAAAAGAAATCGAGATTGCTGATGGGGATTCGGACCAAGAAATGGTCAATAATGGGCAACCTGAAGAGCATTGTACCCTGGAGAAAGAAGAAGTGAAAGATCATAGACCAGTTAGTGAAATAGAAGAAATTGAAGAAACTGATAGTTCTCATGAAGAAAGTGATGATTATAATTGGAACAGACTATTCGTCGGTAAAAAGGAGATTATTATAAGTCCTGAAGTGAATCAAGCTCTAGGGACACTAGAAAAAGTCATTTCTGTCTTTAGGGAATTTGCATTCAATCCAAGATCATTATCTTTCTCTCGATACATCAACGATGTGTTTGCTGATCTTGAAGACAATAAATCAAACGATTCTAAACGTTTTGTTAACGAGTTAACAATGAGGAACTCACAAGAATCAAGAAACAGTTTTTCAAGTCGTTTCTCGAGGTACATATACTAAATCTCCTAGAAGTTTGTAAAAGCCAACATTTTGGAACTATGGGCCCCATTTTAGACGCAATGCGACGTGCCTAACAGTTTTTTTTATGGTTTTCTTTTGCAGGCATAGAGATAGTGAAGTTGGTTTGGCATCACAAGACGATGAGACCTCGAGTTCACATGGGACTCACCGGAGTTCCTTCTCTTTTGTTGTAAATGAGGCTCTAACATCAACAGTAGCAGAAAACAGTAATGTTAATGGAGAGCTTAAGGACATGGATGAAAGTAGTTTGACACAGAAAAAGATTAAAAAACAAAGATTTTGTTGTTTCTGTTTCACTTCCTGATGGCTAATCGATCAAATGATCATCGGGTTAACATGTTTAGGCTCTATACATGCATTTATACAAGGTACATTACAGGTGCAGCTGGCGATTCAGCCCTTAATAATTACCCATTTCATATATTGTTCTTATATACATATACATGTATATGTATATATATTTATATATTAACTGTAAAGATTAAAAGATTATGAAGTATATGAAGAGAGGTTATCTTTATTGACTGGGAGAGGGGCAATGAATATGGTGTAAAGTTTGTAAGAGAGAAAGTTTTAGGTATTTACAAGATTGGTCCTTCAAGTAGGATTTTACATTGACTTTTCTTGAACACCTTGTTGTAATGGTTCTAGGGATGTCCTAGAGCAAAATATAATATTAATTTGTTTCATGAGTTGAAAGTTTAATTTGAAACAAGAGAAATAATATTATGATTTTAGTTCTTAGATGGAAGTGATCGATAACACTACTAGCAATCAAAATTTGCTACTGACCTAATGGTCACAAACATAGCGATTTGGATTATGTCACACAGAAGAAATGTCCGTTTTTGTAGTAGTGTCATGTTTGTATCTAGTAACCTTTGTTAGGGAATGACACTTGATCGCCACCACCCTCAACCCCCTAAAGTCTGTCTTCCGAAAGCCACCATCATGAACCTCCAACATAGAGAGCATCATCATGAAACTCCATCATAGAGTCATCTTGCATCCAACTTCAATCAAACCTCCATAATATCCGCCAAACTAAGTAGACTCATCAGTTAAAAGATCACCCTAACACCATCATCGAAACCCTAATTAATTCACCAAATTCAACACAAACTTTATCCAGTCGAAGAGAGAAAAAATAAACCAGATTGGCTAAATTAGTTGAGTTAGCCGCACCAATCGGTATTAAATGTTTAACAGCTCAGTTTTAGCACTTTGACGTGTAAGCTATTTTTTAAAATCATTAGTTTGTATTTAAACATTAATAGTAAATACAAATTATATTCCTGAGATGAAAAATGTACATAACAAAGATTAAAAAAACCAGACAAAATGGGACCGCTAAACCACCCAAACTAAAACCGTATAAATCTCAAACATACCAAATTATCAACTTGCTTTGATTTGAGAAGTTGGGTCAGTTTAAACCGGTTATAAAACACCTAATTTAGGTAAAGGGGGGGGGGGGGGGGTGGTTATTATAGAAAAAATCAAGAAACAAATAAACCAAACAAAATGGGTGTGTATAGAACTAAAAAAGAGAAGAAAACCTGCAAGACAAGTTGATGTTTAAAAGAAACTTTAGTTGAGGTGGCCACTGTCAAAAACTTAAGTCTAATCTAAGTCACATTTACAGCAAAGGCCACCCTCTCATACCCTATTTGTATCCTCTCAGATGTAATGTATAAATGGCCCCAAATCTACCATTGGGCCATGATAAAGTTGAAGTTGGTAACTTTGCTACACATGTTTGACTTTTTTAGTCAAACTCTCTTGTAAAACAGAACATAAGCTGCAGAAGTCTTGATTTGGTCTTCACTAATTGGGAAAACCTGGCTATCATTAAACTCATACCACTCCTCACCACACTGCATCAATAAAAAGATAATTAGTGAATAAAATGTAAGTGCAAAAAGACCAAATTGAATTTCTGTGCAATCTTGGGAGAGGGTGAAGGATTTGATGTGACGCTGAGGGTGTGGGTGTGGTCCACGAGTGGTGGAGTGGTCTGGTTGAAAGTGGTGGTCAGGAGATGGTTTTGTCCAGGTGTTTTGAATTGGATTTGTGTGCAAACGGATGATATATATGAGGTTTGCAATGGTGAGGGTGACAGAGGAAGGTAAGAGTAACAATGATGATGAGGTGGGCCAATGAAGGGTGAAGATCACGATGGGGTAGGTTTTAGCCAACATATTTGAAAAATCTATCATAAAAAATAATTTAAATTAAAAAACAAATTTAATTATTAAAGACCAAAAGATAATTAAATTAGAAACTTGAGGGAATACGAGAATGATAAGCACAAGGGTAAAATGGTCATTTTGAAACGATTAACAGTTGGGCTGTTATGCTTATCCGACAAGAGACCAAAACTGAAAGCAAACAATGAAAGTAGGAACAAAATACCTAAATAGTTTCAAAGATATTGATTATGTAATGTAAATTACTATAACAAAAATCATATTGTTTCAGTCATTTAAGTAAAATGATTTAGGAGGTGACTTACTTGAGCAAAAGCAGTGTAGTGGCCACCACCCATGCCACCATAGTGATTACTCACTGCATATAGTTTGTAGTGAATAGAAGACTGGCAGTCTTTGTGAACGGTGTAATTCGAAAGGTCAAAGTCAACAATAGGAAAGTCAACAAAAGTTTCCAATTTGTCCTTGATAAACTGGTTGTATGAAAATCTTTTCAAATGAATAATCAGAATTTCTGGCAATCTCCACAGATCTAACTTTTTGCTAGCCTGTCGATGTTCCTTGCACTTAGGGCAGTACCTGAAAATTTTATTTCATTTAATAATATCCTCACTTATATCCATTAAAATTTTAAAATATTAAATTAGCATAACTTACCACATGTCTTCAGGTCCCAATGGTTCTTCCTTCAAGAAAGCCTCAAGACATTTATATAGAGAAACCGATTCTGGCGGGTCGTTTGTAAGTAATGGAAGTCCACCCGTTTCTGGTAAACGGTCTAAAACACAAGTGTCATACCGTTTTAACATTTCATCGGGCCACGCGACACGAACATAAATTTTACGTGTGTCCGGGATTGATAGTGGTTCATCCATCACAATCTTTGATCTTGCTGAATAACCCCCATGTTTTTCCAGTGAGAAGTGAAAGTTTTCACCCACTGAAGATTTTCCCACAACTTCATCACTGTTCGACACATTTTCAATCACCAGGTCATCGGACACATCATTCATTTTGGTGTCTTGATCGGTGATGTTTACTGAACAATCATCCAAATAATCTGAAGAAAATTCTTCTGGCATTACAAATGGATCGAGTAACTGAAGAAATTTCTTATGTAACTCGAAACCGTCACTAGACTCGGGAATCCTTGCCACTAGAGGAATGCCAAACCTTCTTAAAGATGGATCACCGTGATCATTTGACCTGAAATCCCAATAAATTGTAGTGTAAGAATATTAATTAAGAGTTTAAAGATCATGATTACAAAAAACTTACTCTTCAAACTGGCAATGTGTAAACACAACCAATGGCAATAAATCTTGATCCTTAGGTAGCCTATAAGCAACAAGCAGATCATGATCCCTAACCAGCTCTAAAGAATCAGCTGGTTTATCCAAGAAATGAAGAATACATTTGTTGTATATCTGCCAAATATTGAATTGATATTTTAGTAACATAGTTTTTGTAGTTAGGGAAAACAAGGAAGCTTAAGAAAAGATTTAATCGTATGTACCTCAGCCACAAGCAAAGTTTCATCATCTTTCAAAGAACAAGCAATGCTCAAAGCCTGAATAAGATCCTTAAACTTCCCATACTTTGGGACAGTGACAGTTACTGGAATTGGCAAAGCTGACCCATCAGTGGTCAACACGGTTAACGTCATAGACCTCATTGTTGTTGAAGGTAAAGGAAGAGATAGATATAAAAATGGATCAAATGTGACTGAGTGTTTCTTGCAAAGTGGACAAATCAAAGTTGACCTGTACTGCCCCTGTAAAATAAAGATAACATATGATAAAATTTAGACATTGATTAACGAGGAAATTGAAAATATAAGAATGCTGACCTGAAACATGTCAACTATTATAGAGTCATTGCGAGCTAAATGGTTTCTCCAGTGTTCATTTGCTACTTCTCTATCTGAAATTCCATCCACGTCTTTTATCTCGTTATAAGGTTTAATTTTCACACGGTTTAAATCTTCATGAAGTCCATCCAGCAGAAAAGCAAGAAATTCCTATATTTAAAGTACACAGATTTAGTGATATAGACTTACGTAATTATATCAAATCAATAAGAATATCATGTATCATAGTTATTAAGATTGAGGACCACCAACTTGAGAATCATGCTGATTATAGCCATCAAATTGAGGTGCGAAATCAGCTAGTCTTGATTTGAAAGCTCGTGGGCCAACTGCTGTAACGCCAGGTGTCCATAATTGCCTAAGCAAGTCTCCAAAAGCTAAAGCAAGCTTACCCTGGTTAACATGGGCAAAAAGTTAATTTCATAAATTTTACTTCCAAAAAATATAAATAAACTAAATGCAAACATACATACATTCATGCCCAATGGGTTTTCAAAGTTTAGATCTTTTCTGAAGTCGCCTAGAAAATAATCAACAAGCTGCGGAGTATGTGCCAAGCATTGGATTGCACTATTCATAAAACATGTGTTTCCAAGATTGTATAATCCAGTCAAACCTAGGTTATCAGCTTCAATGAAGCTACCAGTAAGTAGTGTCTGGCTTCGTCTGACATATGAGTTGACTTTGTCAGAGTGACCATTCACCTTCAGTTCAGTATTTGAGTCAACTGCCATCCCATTTTCTTTTAGCAGAATATCATGAGATAAACCATAAACTTGTAACTCCAAGGAAATCTGCAGTAACATACTAAAGATTTAAAAGTCGGTTCTACAAATATCAATATAAGAAAATGAAAGTTGGACAACTCGTTTGATTGGTAAGTAACATTTTCAAAATAAGTACCTCTTCATTCACTAGTCTAGAATTATCAGATAACATTTGGCCTTGTAGAAAAAACTTCGTAATTTGCCCTGAAAAATCCCAAATCTTCAACTGCAAAATACATGGAATCACTCAATAAAGCCCACAAGACCGTAACAAACCAGAAAGGAAAAAAGAGGTTAAAAATCACTTGCCCAGCCAGTGTTAACACTAAATATCTGGCGAGATTTATTAAAAGCTCCAACTTCATTGTCCTGAAAAACACAGATTGAAATTACGAAAAACATTAAATTACATATTCAATGGCTGTATATATAAAAGTGATATCCAGAAATAGAAAATAACTACATTAATGCATTTGAAAGTTAGTAGCAAGAAGAACAATGGCAAAGAACAAAGTAGAAACTAGACTAATTAGTATACTAGTTTAAAACTCAAATTTGATTAAATCAATACAGCTAAAGATAATAAAAACATTTTTTATTCTTTAGGAAAAAATCAGAGGGACAACACTATTTTATACCTTTTCACTAATCTTTACAATCAATGAATTTCTTGTTCTAGAAATTGAAAGCCTGACTTGTAAGAAAAACAAATCAGCCTTATTATCTTCTATGGCAGCTAAGTTCTGAACTTTTTTCAGATCATAATGCCTGCAAAAAAACATAATCTTGATTAGATGCAATACCAATCATCAAATAGTCAATAAAACAGACTAGAACTAAAATATTATAAACATGATTGTCAATTCCTGTGAATGGAAACAACTTTTTAAAATGTGTAATAGAAAGATTACAAGTAAAAAGAGGAATGATTAAATTTGTGATTTAGGTATAATCCATAACAATTCAAAAAAACTGTATCACAATATAATGTGGCCTAGAGCAAACACCACAACTCGACGATAGTATTTCATAGCTACCTTAAAACTTCAATGTGGCATGTCCTGTATGGAGTAAATGAGAGTTTTAAGATGCTTTACAAGCAAAAAAACTATTTTTTGATCTATAAACTTCGTTAGGGCTTAGCAACTTGTTAAATAGGATCAGAAAGAGAAGCTCCTTCAACCAAATCCCGTATTAATTCCACCAATCCACCCTCACACTAATTGCATTTCTATGCATGCTTGTAAAGGTTCCTCTGACTTATTGAGAGGGGGGAATCTCCCCTCCCGGGCCAGATTCCGTCAATTTCAAAAGCACGTGTTGAGCTAATTAAATGCGTTCCAAGACAATAAGTATGAAAGATCTTTAAAGCACTAATATAGAAGCAAACATCAATTATACTCGATCTTTTCAGCTATAACTCTTACAAACACTTCCAATATCCTAGGCTTCCAATTTGCCCATCTAACCAAGAACATCAACAGATAAGAAATGTAAAATCAAAAAGAACAAATAATACTACACAGCATCAAATATGCATGAACAAAAAATTCTTCAACTCTTCTAGTTTTATATAAAAATGGTCCAATGCTAGTTCTATATAACTTTCTCATTCCATTACCATATACATTCGTGTAGAACGTAGATCGTCAGGTTGACAATAATCTAAACCAGAGTTCTAAATGTTCAAATCTGCTTACTAAACTGAGATTGTTAACTATTTGCTGATAATCTGATACTAATGCAACCAATTATATGTATCTAACAGCAGCTTTTCATAAGAACCATAATCATACAAACAAAACTAACAAAATTCAAACCCTAAATCAATTCATTCACTAACCATTTAAGCGCCCTATAAAACATCCATTCCGAAATCAAGGCACACTCACGCCCCGAAACCCCTAGTTCATCATCTCCCCCATGCAACCACCACCGTTGCTCTCACACCTTCTCAAATCCAAAACAATCTCCGATTCGAACTCATCAAACAAACACGAACTCGTAGCGTACAAAACCCCATCCACTTCCCTAAACATCGACTCACGCGTCTCATTCCACCACCTGCAAAAGCAACAAATCAATCGAATGCTCATCTCACAACAAAATCGACATAAATCGACCATCAGTTACTTAAAACTACCTGTGATCGACGAGATAGAGCCTCTCGTCATCGAGGTCCGCTAGGCTCCTGATAGAGCGACCGCCGCCGGTGCCGTACACGTAGTCGTCGTCTCCGGCGTCGGAGGAGAAGAAGAAGGAATCCATCCGGAGGAAATCTAGGGTTTTGGTAAGGATTTGACGGAATGTTGGGATGATTTTTAGAGAGAGAAAGTCGGTGATGATGGAGAAAGTGAAGAATTGAGTGAGTCGATGCTTGAAACGATGGTTCATGAAGAGGTGAAATCAGCAGAAGATTGATGGTGATTGTGGTGGTGGTGGTGATGATGATGATGATGAGATGATGATGATGATGATGATGATGATGATGGTGAAATAGAAGCATAGAGATGTATAGAAGTATTGAAGTATAGAAGTATAGGATAGAACTAGTGTGATTTTGAAATCTTTGTGTTTGACTAGAAACTTGTGTTGGTGGAAACTTACATGTTATGACCCTCATAATATGTTAGTTTTCTATACTTGATACTTGCCTATATGAGGTTTATCATTTTTGGTATGTTAGGTTTATAGTGATGATTCAATGGAGGTTTGGGAATTAGGGTTTGGACGTGTATGGTCTAAGTTTATGGTGAGGTTAGGACTTTAACGACTATGATTGTGTGGTTGCTGACGGGATGTGTTACTGTGGTGTGATTATGTTGAATTTATGTATTACATTGAGGTTAAGGAATTAGGGTTTGGATGTGTACGGTGTTGGTACACGGCGAGGCTAGGTTTTGAATGTTTGTGGTTGTGTGGTAGTTGGGATGTGTTACTATGGTGTGATTCGGTTGAATTTATGTATAGAGTCAGATTTATTCGAGTTAGATGCTATAGTAGGGCATGAGATATGTTTTATCATTCGAGAATAATGTTAATGCCAATGTAATTATAAATTATTGATTATAACGGATAAAGGAAGTATGGCCTCGAGATGATCAACTAATGTTACGTAGTAGGGTTATTTTTGGTATGAAAAGGTGATATGTTGAAAAGTTGGAACTATTTTATGAGATGAAGTAGTTAAGTGCTCGACATGTTAGATTTTTATGTTAACCATGTTAGATTATATTATTACAACCCAAAGACATTATCTTTTTTGCATAATGACGGAGCATGGATGTTCTTTTCATGTATTGCTATAAAAAGAACATCGTAGTTGACTAAAGTAACACGATAGCATTATAGTTGGCATACATTTATTTCTTCGCATAAAACTTAGCGGTAGAGGTGTACAAACTGGTTTTCATACCCAAACCGGTTCGGGTTTAAAACCGAACCAGTTTTTGCGTGGTGGGATCAAACCAGTATTCCTTCAAACAGGTTTTCCTTCAAACCGGTTCGGGTTACAAACCGGTTTGACTCACTGAACACTCGAGCCTATCAAACCGATTCGGACCGGTTTGAAACCGGCCTTTTTACCCAAACCGGTTTTTCTTACCGGTATAACCAGTTTTAAACTTTTAAACCGGTTTTGAGTGCAGGGATGGCAAACCGGTATAGAAACTGGCAGTTCGGGACCGGTTTGGGCCAAACCGGTTTTTCTTTGAAATCGATTCTGTTTTTTTGGGGTGAACCGGTTTTTTTATTTATGTCTACTTAGCGGTCTTCTAAACAAAAGAGGATATATGTGTATGCAAATCTTGATAATTATACAAGGTTGGACTTTTTGCAAATCCTTAGACATTATAAAAACAATATTTGTTACGTCATTTAAGCAAAGTTGTCTCGTGTTTGTAAAAGCCATGGCAAGTAAAATGTGTCAGGCATGCATATGTGAACAAGTTATACGTCAAATACAAAATTTGAGTGACTAAATATATTGATTAAAGTTATTACCTAATAGTGTAGTTGCACTACTTTCTGTTATATTTGAATGATGTTGAGGATGGTATTCTATGTAATTAATTATTTCAGATCATTTCATTTGCTCACTTATTTAAAGGTTTACTTACTAGGCGTTGTCTCCTATCTATAAATTTTCATTTGCAAAAGACCATTAAACGACGCCACATATGCGTTTTAGCTCAATAGTTGATACTCGATATAATGATAAAGGCACCCCTTTTGAGAATCGCCCTTGCTCTTCCTAGGTTTAAGCCAACATACACAAAACACATCCCTTCTAATTAAAATATTCAACCATAACTTTTTTCATGTACATTAAAGTGAGCCACCATATGCACATTACTCTCATATTGATATTATCATGCATTTAATTATTTTCATATTTGTTAGATTTGAATCAACAGCTAGCTCTAAAGTATTATAACTTAGAGTTGTTTTAAAAAGCTCTTGACTCATTGCTCGTTTAAGGTTTATTTGAAATTGGTTTGTTTGTAAAAGAGCATAACTACTGGATCAGTTTCGTTTGTAAACGAGTCTAGCAAGAGCCAAAAACTGCTCAACTCTTGACTCGCTCGTTAGCTCACCTCCTTCAAACAAAATTCTAAATTATAATCTATATAAATTATAAACTAAAAATATAACATATTATTCGATTAAACCATACGTATATGGTTATTTTGATCTTTTGTAATGAAAAAGACTATAAAAATACAAAGAATGATTATTTTTTTTATGAAATAGCAATATCATATTAGGGAATGGTTCCTGAAAAAACCAATAATTATGTAAAAACAAAAAAAAACATGAAAATCAATAACATAATTCATAAATTTTATGTTATTTTAATTGTTAAAAGCTTATTTAATTATTTGTTATATATATGTTGAACACAAATACAAGAATGAAGAAATTTACGTATACGTAACACTATGTCAAATGAAAATTGGTTACGTATACATAACCTATATGTGACGTATATGTAAAACTATGCTACGACTTTTCATTTAATCAATACCCTTAATTATATATACAAACCCACAAATATAAAGGGTAGTGATAAAATAATTATAAGTTATGTGACCGGTTTCATTGGTTTTTTTTAGTTTTCACATAACATTGTGGTTTTGTTAGGATTCCTCCTCTATTGTATTATTGTTTCAATGAGTTAAGATAAAAAAAAGATATTAGTGTTTGTTTTTTATATGACATGTGTAAAAAGTAACAAAACTGATGTTTAAAAATAAAATAAAAAAGCAAGTGTTTGTTTTAATATACAAACAAATGTAAAAAAAGATATTAATGTTTGCTTTATTCACCCTTATAGCTTTAGATTGATTTTCTTAATCTTTATTTTAATATTTTTAAAAACTCTGATTTATGTTATTTTTAATTTTTTTTAAATTATTTCTATGAATTTTAATCCTTTTTATTTGATATTTTAAACTTTTATTGGTTTTTTTTTGATTTTTTGATTTTTATTAAATTGTAGGAAAAGTTTCATAAATGATCATTGTCATTTGAGCATATTGCAAGTTTAGTACTCATATCGTTAAATGGTAATGTTCACTAACATTGGGGGATAAATTTGCAACAATCTAATAAATGATAATGCTAAATTTAAAATTTTAAAATTTGATGATCAAACTTACGGACATAGTCAAAATGTAGGGACAATTCATGTAATTTTCTATTATTACAAGGGTAACTTATATCTTTGTCCTTTTGACATATTCCATGTATTATTGCTAGAATTCACTAGTTACGAATATGGTTAACGTTTTATTTTTGTCTTAATGTTTTAATTATATGACAAAATTTGATATAATATTATATTATATTATAATATGATATGATAAAATATAATATGATATGATATTATGTTGTAATATTATTACATCTAATTATGATGAAATATATTTGTATTATTTTGATGTGATTTTGTTATTATACATATTTAAGATCAAAACGCACTACATTGCTTCAACTAGCGTCAATGCAACATAAAATGCAAAAGATCGAGCCAAACTTTACTTAAAACTAAAAATCCATTTTAATGTACATTGGTTCACGTGAATGGAGATGTTTAACGTGTTGAAGAACATGATATATAACAACAAAAAAAACACTTATAAAGAAAGAACGTTGCGAGTTCCTAAGGTGTCACAAGTGCGTTTGAGACAAAATACAAACAAAAAAGACGTTTTTTTTTTAAATTATTTTAAGGCGAAAATGAATTCACAATAAACATCATATGAAAATACTACAACTTACTTTTAGAGCATCACCAATGATGAAATAAAAAAACATCTAAAAACATACCTAGTCAACAGTAACATCAGAAAACCACTCATTCTTCAAAAAACCAAAAAAACTCTCCAAGGGTAAAACTTAAAAACACTTAAAAACATTGTCACATCATTATCACATTTTACATTTTTTAATATCAATCTTATATATTAATATAAAATATAAATAAATATTTATCTGTTTTTTGTTGGATGAAAATTTTAAAACTTTAAAATTTTAAAATATAAAAGTTAAATATAAATTTTAGATTAAAATTTGAAATTTAAACTTTAAAATTTAATAAATAATAATTTATTGTAAAAAAATTAAAATTAAAATTTAAAAATTAAATTTACTATTCAGACACATTAGCACTGGCCAGACACATGAGCATTGTTCAGGCACATAAACATTGTTCAGGCGCATGAGCATTGTTCCGGCGCACTGTGGTCAGACGCATGAAGTTGACTTGAAACGTCCAACACTTAAATTAATATTGAAAAACTAAATATTTTATTAATATAAATATATTTTTTTTCTTTTTTTAATATTAAAACACAACCTTTGCCCCATCTCTGAAAATGTCAGATGTTTTTTGATGTTCATCCCCATAAACATCTAGCTTCAAAAACAAACATCCCAATAATACTTGATCTAAAAACAGATGATGTAGCGTTTTTAATAGCTAAAAACGTCCCATTGAAGATGCTTTTATTATATATTAACATGTAAGTTTCTTGTTTAGTTTAGTATAATAATTTTATAAATATTGATTACTTGGTTGAAAGATGACCTTCATGAAAAGTACAATCTTTATGAGGGATGCGTACGAAACATGTGAAAGAATTTTTAAATCAATAACTCATCTATTAAATCATTTAATATTACAAGAGCGTGCTATAGGCATACTCATTGTTTATTCGGATTCACTTTTTTTTATCTCTCTTGACACGTACGTGCGTACGCATACACACACATATATAGAGAGAGATAGATGCAGAAGAATGTCCTAATAAACCGATGTGTATACAATAACTAAGTCTTTAATTTATTGTGTGAATTATATTGAAAAAAATAAAAGATACAAGAAAAATTGACTAAACATATACTTTGAAAATTAGTTAACTTGTATCAAATAACAAACTTTCATACGACATCAAGGTTGTATAGCTTCTACTGTTATCTAAGCGTGCGGTTTGAAAGTTATAAGAACGCAAAGAAAAGAGAAAAAAATTATAAGAAAAAATCAATGAACAAATCCACCGATCTAAAACCAGCGTCTAAAACAAAATCATTATTTGAAAATACATCGTCACTTTATACCTACGTCATATATCAAAACATTTAACTTAACACACCCATAAAAAGTAATTGTGTAACACAATAACCCATACGCTAAACATTTTAAGAAACATTAATTAATACAAATTATGTTTGTAAAAGCTAGTATATATCAATATCTTTTAAATATCATTTTATTCTGATTAAAATAAACTACCCATAAAAATATATATATATTTAGAGTAACTCTTACTTGATATACAATATATATATAATTGCATTATTGTAGATATCAAAATCAACCAGCATATTTCACTGATCCATTCTCATCGCAATTTACACAACTAATGTTGTCACCTATCACCTAGCTTGTTAGAGACTACTTTTAGGCCACCGTTGCATAAAGAACATATCACAAAACATATCCCACCGCACTCTTTACACTTGGTGCATGTTTGGCTATAACATTTCAGAAATTATTTTTGATTTATTAACTTTTGAAAAATTAATAAGTTGAAAAAATGTTTATTAAACGTAAATATACTTTTCAAACTGATTTTTCATATAAAGTTAAAAGTAGGTTTTGAAAAGTAAGAATGTAATTACTTATTAACTTTTGAAAACTATTTTTCATTTAATTTTTTATTATACCCCTTTACTATCTCCTATTAAACTCCCCTAATTTTTAATTATGTTTTTTTGATCATTTTACAACATTTTAGTTTATAAGCTAATCCAAACACTTTTTTAAAAGCTCTTTTTGAAAATCATAAGTTAATAAGTTTTTTTTATCAAAAGTTTTTTTCAACCAAAATAAACAATTTCAAACATACCCTTACACAGTCTACTGTCCAGGACTTTAAATACTCCGGCCATTAGGTCTACTAATTTCCCTTGCTCATGGAACCCAACCACCTCATTAACCCACCAACATGTCTCCCTTTGATCAAGAGCTCTGACGGGATCATCAACCCAACCATCGATGATTTACAAGCAACCCCTAGCTACAGGAACAAGATGGAAGCGGCACTCACGAACACTTTTTCGAACGCCGCTATTTCCTTGAGGGGTTCACTAGAATAGTTTCGGCAGATACTAGGTTTTTTTATGGGATTACATCATGATCTTATATGTATCCTAATTTCCTTATTGTTTTCATCTATTCTTTCTTTATTTAGATGACGTTTTTTAAAGGGTAATTGTATCCTTTGTTCCGCCAAGAGCCTGACCCCTTCTTCCATATTATCTAATACCTAGCTCCTTTGCTCCATACTGCTTCAGCCGGTCGTTGAAATAGCTTACCTCTTAGACGACTCGCACCCTGTGAGTGTATTGAAAATGAACAAAACTAGCATCTAATTACCTAAATTCACATATGTATCGCTTAAATGAGTGTAAATAGTTTTAGATTTATATTATTGATATGTGCATCGTTATGTGTTTACGAAGGTTAAATGAAGAACTTTACAATCAAACACATGCAGAAAAAGATATAGAATAACATGGGGGTAAGTTATTAAACTATCAAACAACATAGTACAGAAACAAAGGACATAAGGAACATGGGATTATCTACAATATATGTTTTTTACTATCATGAGTTGGTTGAGGTAAACTGGTAACGTATCAGTGGTTAGATAATTATCATATAAAGTTGATGAATTTACACAGTAATATCAAATATGGATTTTATAGACTAATGCATCAAGAAATTAGGGTTTGGTCAAAGACGACCTAATTTTAAATTGAAGTTCATTAGAACATGCAACTGATTTAATGCTCAACAAAACATGTTTGGGAAGCTAATTATGATGTTCAGATAGCTTTGAACCAAATTCAAGTGTTTTAGCGATGATTTGAGCAAAATACGATGTTTTTGGATGCCAATAGCAGAACATGGGTCGTGTAAGCACATCCGTGTGTTGTGTACATTTTATAAGGGCCATGCACGCTCTTCTGACTTTTGTACATAGATTTGTACCTTCATAACCAAGTTTTGCAGTCTTGTAAAACATTATGTAAAATCATCTGTAACTCGGATTAGAGACATTGTTTTAGAAGAGCTTATTTTAGCTATTTTTTAGTATCTTGAAAAATCATGACCTCCAACTTAATCAAATGATCAAATTAGTGGAAGGGGGTGAATGTTGAGATATCGTTTTGAGTTAAACGAGCCGAACCAAACCTGGGCGAGCTTGGGCTAGGCTCGGCAAATTACACCTCCTAGTTATGCGTTTATAATCCATCATCAAACGTTTACCAAGTTTAAAAGATACATGGGAGTACAAGACGAACGTGGTAACATCATTTATTAACATAAGAACCATCTAACAACATAGTACAGAAACAAAATACACAAGAAACATGGGATCATCTACAATACTGATGAGTTGCTTGAGATAACAGGTTTTAGTCACTTAACTGGAAGCAACTGCCTGCTCAGAGCTGTACCAGCCAACGCTGAAGTCGAAAGAGATGCATGTCAACTCCTTTTTGTTACTATCTTGCAGCTTCATTGTGAGTGTATATGAACCCTGATGTTTTCATAAAAATAATTTAAACTCATTAGCAATTTAGCTGCTGAACGGAGAAAACGAACACAAACTCTACAATCGTTGATTGATTGATATTTGACGGTCAGCGGTGTATACTACCATGAAAACATCATTTGACACAAATTATTTTGATATCAACTCCTATAATGTCAGAATAATTAGATACATGCAAATAGGAAGATCTACATGGACATCTATAAGGTCTTTAAGATCTACATGGATATCTATAAGGTCTTTCCAAAGCATAGACATGTGTTTGGGCATGATAACTAGCATTTTATAAAGCCTGAGATAAAGTTGTAGTTAGACCTGACAAATTCATCCCAAAATCAGACACAACCGAAGTGACCCGTTTGGCATGCATTTTTGAGAAATTTTGGGCCATGAAAACTGCCAAACAGGTTGAAACGAGAAGGTTGATACATTTATAGAAACCAACTGGGCCCATATTGTCTAGGAAGTTGAGCATAGCAGGCCATGTCTGGGACAATGGAATTGGCTAGCTAGTGGTTGTAGCTGAAGTGAGTACACTTGGATCATATTATTGTTATTCACTTATTTGTTGGTAAACAATAAATTCAATATACAAAGCTTGTTGATAATATTACACTACACTTTTATCAACAATAAGTCCCAACACTAGTAACCCAGAATTTCATATTTAGAAAATTATACTAAAGTTAATCAATAACAAACTTTATAACTAGTTTGTTGTACCCGCTGTTTATGAAAAATGAGAGGGAGAGAGAAACTAATAGGTGAACAAAACCCTTTGACCTGTTTCCAAAATTATCGATTCTGACCCGGACCCATTTGTATCGTTACCTGACACAATTCAACCTGCCCACTTTCCACCTCTTAGATAAAATTGGTGTAACCAGCACACCACCAACAAAGCGACACTTAACTCATAATCCATAAACCACAAAAATTGGGATAATGATATCTGGTAGGACTTGTACTAAATATCAGGACTGACTAAGTGTAAAAAATTTGACCATTGTAACAGTCAAGTTCGCCATAACAAAAGTGCAAGTGAAGCATTTAAAGTATGCCATTGAACATTTCTTTTAACAGGGTTAACCCAGTCTGCTACTCACAGCAATCAGCGTCCTCGGTCATCCTTTACTGAATAAAAGCCTATTATCATCTTGCCAACTTGGTGGGTCAGGCACAAGAATCGAAATGCAGAAACCTGGCCCAAAGGAGGGTTCTAACTTCTAAAAATATATAGGTGGCATGGAATTCTCGAAAAGAAACAAATGCCACCATCAAGCAAATTAATTGTGGAAACAATATGCCTTCATGATGAACTTGTTTGAATGTGTACTATATAGCAACCATGGATATGGATATAGACAACATTCTGCTTAAGTAAAAAAATGATCAAGAGCACTTACAGGTGGAGTTACTGAAGGCAACGCCTGGGAGTGAGAGATTGCAAAGTCACCGGTGGTGACAGGGCAAGATGTCTTAGTGCAGAGGTCACTGGTCTCACTATAGACCCCAAAGAAGTAGTATGAAACATCAATCACAAGGTTCCCTCCAGAGATTGGTGTTTCTGCATTCCAAGAAACCATAAACATAAAGAAAGTTAGAATATAATAATTATAATAAACAAGTTTTTATTCTCATATTTAACACAATAAAAACTTATAAAATTCAAAAGTTACACAAAAAGAAACCGACCAAACCCATTTTGATGCACAATTATTTTTACCATATATATCTTTTACTTTCTCACAAAGGCAATGATAGGCAACAAAAACTATCCCAAGTGCTGCCAACAGCAAACACTTGGTTTTAAAGTTATCGATTTTGACGAAACTTGTTTACTAGATAGCCATTAACCAATCTTTTTCATAATTTATCAATTTGACCGTAACACACTTACGCACATTTCTCCGGCGTAAAAAACAACCAATCACAACTGGACATTTGACACTACGCGCAAAACTATAGACTTTTGTGCCATATCGAGACACCTAGGCTATTTTGATTGGATTTACTCATTTGTAATGGTCAAATTGGAACATTTTTTAAAAGAAGTCAAAGGATATTGGGTAAACAAGTTCAATCAAATGGCCATTCTCATTATGTTCCCAGTTGGGTTTGCATTAATATAGAAATTAGAAAATCGTACCCGTAGATGCTTTAATAGTGAAGGTGGTCTCAACGCCTCTTTCGATTGGGTAAGGATTAATCTCGACTCCACTAACCTTGACCGCATAATTGTTCTTCTTATCTGCACAAGCATTGATAACATAACATAATATTCTCATCAAATGCATACTCTAACAAAAAAAAGACTCACTTAATCAAAATTCAAACTCCAACATTAAACAATTAACAGTTCATTACTAACAAAACAAAAGACACATCTAATCAAAACTCAAAACCCAATAATAAACTATTAACAGATCATCAAGCAGTAATCCCGTATGCATGTTTCTCTAAACCTCAGAAACTATATCCTTAATAAAGTAGCTCACTGATCCCCAAATTCACAAATCACTCCCTTAATTCAATAAACTAGAATTCCATAAACCCTAACTTCTTAACAACACCATAGTTTAACCAGATATCAACTAATCAACTTCACATCGAACACCAAACGAAGCGTTTTCGCTACACCGATCAAATTCATAACCCTAAAAGTCAACTCAGCGCTAAACTTCCATCTAAAACAGCAAATCATAAGCAGAATTCAAATCTCATAACGTAAGTTAGATAACACAACCATCAAGCGTCAAATCAAAAGCAATTCTACAAACCCTAACTCGAGATGCTCGAATCTACCAAACTCAAAATGAAATTGAACAAACTTACTGCAGTATTTAACATCTATGGCATCAGTAAACGGTGCGATCAGTGAAATTGAGCACAGGAGCACGATGAACAGCTTGCTTTGGATTCCTTCCATTGGATCTTCAAATCGATTGATAATTTTTGAGAGAGTGTGTGTGTGTGTGTGAAGATTAGAGATTACGTGTTTTAGGAAGAGTTTTTGTGACGACTGTAAGTCGGTGAGTTAAGTTTCTAGAGTGTCATTAATACGTGATTTGCTCTTTGGTGCCCTATAATTTTAGTGTTTTCTAATTTGTGGCACATAACGTGACACTAATAGTCTAATATCATGTACAAAGGGGCGTTAAATCCATAAATAACGCAGTATAATATCGTATCATCTTATGGTGGGACGTTATGTCCAAAAAAATCTTTTTGGTGTTATTTATCAAAACCACAATGATTAAAGACAATTATAAAGGTTTTATCTTGTACACTTATTTTTATTTATAATTTATAATGTCTCATGCTAAAGTGGCATTCACATGATATGAAATATCTATTAAAGACTCAACTATTACACGTGATCTAATTCTTATGTACGAATATGATAAGTGTACTCAACATAGTTCACCTAGCTTCTTTAGTAAAAGAATTGTATATTTGATAATGTTTATAGAAGGTGTTAGTGATTGCATAGATGTATATTATAATTTTGATGTTACATACAAATAATTATATGTTATCGAGATATAACAAGCAAATAATCACGTAGATTCGACAAGAAGATTGATAGAACTACAAAAAAAAAATCATGGTCGATACAAGATTGGTTGCGGATCGGACATGTGCTTGACTTGACTGAATTATAATATTCAAGAAACAGGTTTCACCGAGTATAAAAAGACCTTGGATCAAGCGTAACACCTCTATATCCATTTTGCTTAAATTTGTGGTTGAAGCAAATATTGAAAGATATTCAACTTATTACACCAAATAAAAGTCCCTCCACATCTATGAGTATGCATTAAGATATGTACGATTGACACCAAATAAAAGTCACAATTTGATTATGAGTCGACGATTCAACTACTATACATATTTTCTCAAACGATGGATCTACTTAGATATGTACGATCGACATGTAAAGACAAAAATGGGATAAATGCCATAGTGTTAAATCCAAATATAATAGATAATATAAAATACTTACGAAACAAAGTCCTACAAATTTAAATGATTTTGTAAAACAAATATTAATAAAATATATCAAACACCTTGAAAATGTTTATAAAACCATAATGTTTATAAAGCAAATTAAAAACTTCGTAATTCTTTTTAAGATATATCAAAAACAAATCTCTTATATAAACGAGTCAAAGTAAAATTCCAGAATGAAAATTTTTAAAGACTTTTTGACCATTCATGAATTTAAAGAGTTGTTATCTATCAAAAACAAATCTTTTCCTACACGAGTCTCAACCTTTTGAAAATCTAAAACCGAGAGATAACATTTTCTCAAGTAATTTTTGTATTCATATACTTTCTTTGTTTGAGAGCTTAAGATCAGAAGGTTAATAAAGAAACTTATATTTAAGATATCAAGATCAAAAGGTGATCCTTTCTATATGTATAACCTTTGCTAGTTCTTCTTCAAAAAAGCTTGTGAAATCCGATTTGCCCTATATAGTTTTACGAACAATTCTTGTATTTATTTCGTAAAACAAGTCGTTTTCAAAAGATTAAAGTTCAATAACAATCGTACAATGTATTTTTATTGCTTCTAGTAACAAAGGTCATTTTGTGGATCTTGAAGTGGAGTTGGAGATTTAATTAACGTAAGTTCATAAGCGCGTAGTTGCAGAGTTAAAAACATGAATTTGAACGAGTGGCAATGGAGGTTAACAATGAAGAACAAGCAGCAACAGCAGCCATTTAGGATTCATAAATCATAAAAATCTATCCAAATAACTAAATGATCATACATACAAAAACATCCAACATTCCATTAGAATCAACAAAACATATCCTTAAAACATCAAATCATAATCCATGACAGTTCCCAAATGTTTGGAAGTCATAAACACAATGATACACACCTTGAAAAACACACAGTTTCAAGGTTGGATTTATTTTCAAACAACAGTAATTTAAAAATGATGAAACAACCACATCTGGCACAGATATGTTTGTCCACCATGTGTGTGTATTAAGGCTATAATCATCTCTAAACAATTCCCAAACGCCGCAAATGACAATTTGCGGGGGTAATTAAGGATAAAGACGCAACCTTAACACACGAGCCAAGGATGATTTGCCATAGTCAAACAGCGAGAAACAACCCAGTCCCATTTGACTATCCAAGAATGGGATCTGATGTGCCTGCACATCATCAGATCCCATATGCCATTAGGCAGTTAGGTTGAAACGGGGACCACTATCGGCACCCGGTCCAACCATTTGTTCTGCATGCCAAAACCACGAGCGGCATTGCCAGACATCATCATGTCTGGAAGAGAAACGATTGGAAAATGATTAAGATCTCCCATGGAGAACATGCTTGTGACCTCTGCTCCCGACACGTGGGACCTTCTATTGTTTGTTTCGTGATCACATTGTAGGACCTCAGATCCTAGAGAGCCAGATGGATGCTCGGTCGGTTTTGAATCTAATTTTCCAGTTTTAGCCTTTTCCATTTCTTTTGCGTTTAGGAAGCGGCCCCCACAACCTCTCGGCCTGCGTTTTGCATGGAGATGGCGTGACAGGTGCAGATATGGCTGCAAAAAAGAACATGCAAATGAAAAACGGATATAGATTGAGGGTAAAAAGGTCAATTCACGTTATAGAATTACCTTACGAGTTTTTGTGACTTTGTTCATCATTTCTGCTTTGGCACGGGACAGCCTGCGCCTTATTATTCCATGATATTGCTTTGCATTCACAAATGTAGGTCCATCATCACTGCTCGAGTTCAAAGGCAGCATAACCCGACCCTAATATACAAAACAGAAATAAGTCAAGGACTGAAAAGAAGACTGTTCATCTCGGTTTTTCACAAAAATCTTCATATTGGGATCTAAAAGAACTTTTATTTAATATAAAGATTGAAATCCGCATAAGATAAATATTTGCTCAAAGTAAGTACACACCGTTATCTGAGGTCCATAAGCAGAGAGCACGCCATAGTAATGATCCCCATAAGGATACTTTCCACATATCTATCATAATTCATCAAAAGGAAAAAAGAAGGATCTATAAGCACTAATCAATAATATTATGATGAAAATCAACTATATATACATGATTATTACCACAGCCGGTTGACCAAACCCGAGCTCAAGATGACCTCCAAACTCCTGTGCAGCAGATTGCATAGTGCATGCAGCCTGTAACTGCACTGGTTTTTGACTGTTAGATAAACTCTTGGTCTCACCTGAATCACTTTAAAGCTTGATCAAAACTCTGCACAAGATTTCTGGTGTGGTTTTTTTAAACAAACTTCTTTAAATATCTAGATACAACTTTTATGCCAAGTTTTCAGAATCCCCAAATGAATCCAAGCCCTAAACAGCTGAAGTTCTCAAGATCGAATATTTTGAAAATCATAATATAGTAACTATATCGAATGATATTTCAACTGCAAAAACCACTCAAGTTCTAAACATTTTCATTGTTGTGAAATTTCATAGCTAGTTGACTTGTGTTTTCTCTGAGTTTAATGTTACCTTAGATTAAATCTGGAAAAAGAAGAGACTAGATAGTAACTAATTTCATAACCAATCCATTTGTGTTCTATTTAGGTAGCTCATTTATATCAGGTTTGAAAATTTTAGTTGAACTATATTGAATCTTTATTGGTTTAGACACTTAAAAAATAGTTTTATAGTCATGAATTTTATTTACTATTAGATAAATATTTTCATGATGGAATATGATCTGATCTATCCCTATATTGTCCAAACAATGTCAGAGCATTAGGAGTGTGTGTTGGGAGGGGGTTAAGTTATGAAATTATGTGAAATGTTATGCTAAGAATCATAATCAAAATGGACTGATGCATATGCAATATTCAGATGAAACTTCATATTTAGATATAAAACATAAAGATTAGCATGATTTAGTGATTATTCCTGAACACACTTTCATCCTTACATATAAAACTTCAAAATTTACCATGAAAGATATTAAAATGAGTCATATCCCCTTTCGCCGAGTAATCTGAGCCATGCAGTGAGGGTTTAGGGGCTATGTGCACGAGTTGTCCCCCACAGTTTTCCGATGAATTCTTCAATATGCCCACAGATTCTTCGAAACCCGCTTGAGTCACAAGCCCACTCCACCAAGGACCCGAATGGGATGACAGTGAACCCACCGGATCGGAAGCAATTCCATCACCATGTTCTTTGTAGTACACAGAATTCATTGTCAAATTGAAGTTCTTGTTAGCAGCAAACTGACTAAATTCCTGCAAATTCAAATGTGTATGAAAAAGCATTAGATTCTGAATTAAAATTCTAAACATCTTTAGCTCAATTCATGCAATCCACAATCCAATTACACTCCAACCTCTTCATTTACAGAGAACAAAGACAAAGAATGTATACAAATTACTCTCATCATATATAATCCACCACTAAAACCCAAAGGGGGTTCAGAGAACCCATCATAAAAGAACAAAAATCCAGTTCAATTGAAGCAAATTCCAAGTGAAATTACAAGTATACATACCAGAATCCTGATTCTAAGATGAAGCCATTTCATTTGAAGCAAAACCCAAGTGAAATCACAAGCATAGATATCAGAATCATGATTCTGACATGAATCCATTTCAATTGAAGTAAAACCCAAGTGAAATTACAAGCATATATATCAGATGAAGATTCTAACATGAACCCAGTTCAATTGAAGCAAAACCCAAGCGAAATTTCAAGTATGGACGATAAAATCTTGATTCTAACATGAACCCATTTCAATTAAAGCAAAACCCAAGTGAAATCACAAGCATATAGATATCAGAATCATGATTCTAACACGAACCCAGTTCAATTGAAGCAAAAATCAAGTGAAATTACAAGTATACATATCAGAATAGCGATTCTAAGATGAACCCATTTCAATTGAAGCAAAACCCAGGTGAAATCACAAGCATAGGCATCAAAAACATGATTCTACCATGAACCCAAATAAGGAAACAGGCGTGAAAGTCAAGGAAGGAGATTCTGTTCAAGAATGACAGAAGATGGTGACTGTAACAAGAGAGAAATAAAGGGAGAATATACCTGTTAAGAAGAACAAGAGAGAGAGAGAGAAGTGGTGTATGAAATCAAAATCCAATTTTGTAGGAGAAAGAGAATAGAATCTCTAGATGCCAAGTGCCATTGATGAAAGAGAGAGAGGTAGAGATAGAAAAAGACTTGTGAAAGAAGGAGATGGAATGATGAGTGGGAGCAATGTGTAAATAGAAGAGAGTTGTGTGGCAAATGACATGGATTTTGTCTATTCACCCTACACTAGTAAGTAGTAACATCATGCTCCATTTTCATTTTCTTTACCCTACATTGCAATTCCAATACAAAAAGAATGTTATTAGGCTTTATATCATGGGTGATATAGATCAAACCATGTTCTTTTAATGGTAATATTTTATATATTTGAGTTTTTTTAATCATGATTGGATCTAGATGTATTTTATTAAGTCTGACTTTAATCACTAGATTACTGACTCAAATGGTATTAAGAAACTTAATTCAAAATTATGACTTTAAGAAAAAAAATTGATTGAAAACCGTCAAAAGACGTTGGTTCGGCCCGCCCACCCAACCAACCAACCATAGTCTCTTTAAATCATAGTTTGTTGTCCGACCCAAAAGTTTCAAACAGATCGAGACAGGCTATAACTATATAATTAATTTGTTTTAAAAACTTTGAAGCAACACTGTTGATCAAACCGGTCGTGTAATAAGAAAATATGATGTTATATATATTTATTATATTCATCAATTTCCCTTATCACTTTTAGAAAACTTAATGCATAGTTATGCTTTTGAAAAATATATACTTAGTTGGTTCAAAATTATTAAACAGTCAAAGAAGGCCGGTTCAACACCCCCTCCCCCTCCCAACCCGTCAGTTTGGTAACTTGGTTTGCTGTTTTTTAAAATCATAGTTTGCTTTCAAGCATAATATACTCAAACCGGGTGAAACCATAGAAAACAAGATTGTACAATTAAAAAAAATAGATAATGTTAAAAATTTTATACTTGTTTTATCTCATTTCAACATTGATATATTCAAAACCACTTACGTAATTAAGTATGTATAAAATTGAATCTTGAAAGGGTAATTTTCATATAATAAACTGAAATTTTTACACAATCCTTTAAAAATATAAATAATAAATAATTCGGGCTTATTTAAGGTGGTGTGGGATATGGTTTCCAAACATGGTGGAAAGGCCAAAGTATTATTGATCAATCATATGACTCCTTCCTATTTCGGTAAGGACTACTTCATATAGACATAGCTACTAGCTACTTCAAGGGTCAAAAGACTCCAAACACAATTATTTATCAATCCAAAACAGTAAATATTAAATATGATATTATGATAAAATTAAGTTTAAATGTGTTTATGTTAAAATTGTTTTAATTGAGTTTATGATCAAATTATCCTTTTAATTTTATGATAAAAGTAAGTTTTAATTATTATTTTTAAATATATGAAAATCACTCAAATTCGAATATGATAAAACAGTTTGACAAAGTTTACATAAGCCTCAAACCAAGGGTGCCCCGTGTTCCCTTACAATTTGTAATCACATTTATTTATTTAATGACAAATTTAATTGACTAATAACATTCACATCCAAGTCTTTAATTATGTCTAAGATTTGGATATTTCTTCTTATTTACATCTCCATAAGAGAATTAATATTTTTGTATTCATTTCTACTTATATAATTTAACTAAAATGCATCTTTTTCTCTAATTTTTGTTTTTTTTGACTAAATATACATGGTCTTACTCCTTTTTTCTCTCACACATTTCAACATAATTTTAAGAAGCCAAAGTCGTTTAAAGAAGTATTGTTTTTGGTCTCGTAATTAATTTTGACCCGTGTTTGAATTGACATGTCAGATGTTAAATAATTACTTAAAAATCAGTTATTAGTTTTAAAACCTTGACATTAACGTAAAATTGATATTCTAATTGTAGTTTTTAACGGCATTTAAATATAAGTTAACATCTATTATTAACTTGTGATGTAGTTTATGAGTAGTGTTTAAATATTTGTTTTTACAAGAATATAATGATAAATTAAGAAGTCAATTAGTCGCTGGTAACATCTCGTTTTTTCCGTATAACACATTAGCTTTCTGTACTTTCCTTAATTTTTTTCTCTTTTTACATTGTGTCGTCTTAAATTTCTTCGTTTTCCCATTCTAATCACCCAACGGTTAGATAGTGCGGTGGTTATGACTGGTGAATCCAGATGAAAATTTATTAGGTTGGGCCTCCCAAAGCGTATGGGTTCCCACCTAGCCTATATTTATCCCAAGTTCTCCCATGCACATCCCCAATGTCACTCCGTGTGACCTTACCAAAGAAAAATAAAACCCTCAGGAGTTTATTTAATTTTGATTATATTTATATATTATAAAATTACAAGACATAAAATTAATTTCACAAATAAAATATATCATAGTTGATAAAACAATTACTAGTTGGATATATTTATTTTAGTTTTCTAAGAACCATTTTCAAACTTTTACGGCTTACATAGTAAATTAAACTTTTTTACTTTTATGTTACATCCATGGTTAAAAAAATTTATAACTTTTGCATCACCTTTTTGTTATGATTGTGTCAACCACTTTATCCAACTGGCACAAGAAAAATATAACTGATGACTTTCATAGGAGATGATTTTGCCTTTTTTTTTAACGGCAAAAAGAACATAAGAGATGACTTTCATAGGAGATGATTTTGCTTAAAAACTCGTTTTTTCAAGTTAGTTTTGATAATTTCTGGAAGCTATAAATCACGTTTTGGTTAAAAAAACAAGTAGAACTGTCTAGTGAACGCCTCTACTACGTCTAAGCTTTAGTTTTAGAGCATGTTTTAGACTCTGAAAAAGATTAAATCGCATGTTTAAAAAAAATATTATAAGTTTCTGAATATTCTTTCAAAACTCTTAAAATAAAAAAAGTGTTTATTATCTGTAATATTAATGTATTTGCTCATAACTTTCTGTTTATGACTTATTGTGATCGACCACCAATCTTTTTAACCTGTTATGGTCCTAGGAATCTAGGATGATTCCAATAGCTGGCATATAACATGTTTATTTTTATTGGTTAAATCTATGTTGCCATCGTAGATTGCAAAGGTTTTAGATATATAATTTATTTATAAATAATGAAACACTAGTATTAGCGCCTTGTTGCGGTGGGAGCGTAAAAATCGTTTCAAATAGTACCACTGTCACATATTTAGATACTACTAACACAGAAAAGACTCGTATTAAAAAATAATAAAAACGAAAAATTAAAATCAAAGGGAAAGTATACGTAAAAACGTTGAACCACGCACGTAAAACGTAAAATGTTAAAAACAATAGCAAAGTCGATCAAGACTCGGCCATTTCGACGCGGTCGTTAAATGGGAAAAAAATTGCGTAACGACGTTGAATTTCACACACACGTTACAGTGTGTTAACTCTCAAAATTTAAACCAAAATGTAAAACAAAAAAATTGTGAAAGATAAAAGTATAGGAGACTAAAGTTGAAAGTGAAAACTATAGAAGTTAATTGTAAACGGTGTCAAAATATTAGGTTTAAAACAAAAACTTTAAAGAAAAAAAACAAAAAAGATACAAGTTTTAATTCTTATTGTATAATATTGACGAATCCATAAGTTAGTGATTAGTAATATTATTTGAAACAAATGCATTTTGTCTCAAAAATTAACATATACAACAAACTCAATTCACATTACAAGTAGTCTATGTATTCGCTTTCAAGTTTGATATAAACCTATATTATAACTTTTTAATAAATATTTTTAAACACGTTTTTAATTTGTAAGAGTTTAATTTTTTTCAGAAATTGTCATGTAAACGTGGATCGAGACTACTATAGTCAAACACATGTAAAGAGATTAAAGTACATGGTTTACATCCTAACGCACAAGAATATGATTTACTATCCTTTTTATACCCCATTAAAGTTTAATTATATAAAGATATAAATAAATCATTTACATAATATAAAAAAATTATAAGTAATTTGTATTGTAGCGGCACACCGCATGTGGCATAATTATGTGAACCCGCTATTCCTTCTTTTGCTTCCCTCTAGTTATATAACATATTAGGTTAGAATCCATGTATTACATGGGTGGAATAAACAAAACATATTAAACTCATTCATTTTATGAATATTTTATTTTCTAGATATCATTATTCATTGGTAAAATAAAAATATAATAACTATTTAAAAGTTATAACACATAATGAATTAGCAATTATTATTCTATATTAATATATGTATTAATAAATTATTAAAATAACCATATTTATATTTTAGATACTTAATAGTTTAGTTTATTTATTTACAATAACTATAATTTAATATGAGAGAGACAAGAAACATAAATATAAATATATTTATTTTAATATATTTTAGTTAAAAAGAAAGTCAAATTAATTATTTTTATAATTTTTGTATTTATTATGAGAGAGAGGCGGGAAATTAATTTTTTTGATATGTTAAAATGATGACACGTGTCATTTGATATGATAGAATGATAACACGTGTCTTAAGAAAATATTTTTTTATTATAGGTTATAGATACTAATGATCAATTTAGTTTGTGCATTATAATTATTGTAATTTTTGTTTGTAGCTTTTTTAATGTATAATGGTGTGCAACTCATACTTTGGGTGTTACTAAAAAATTATTAGGTTTTATTTTTAATCCAAAGCTTTTCAACTTTTACAATCTAGCCTCACAAAATTTGATTTTTTATTATAACCCAAACGTTTTCATCTTTTGTAATATTACTTTATCATATATATACTTTCAACTTTAATCTCATATACTTTTTCATCTTTTGCAAAATTTTGTTTTACATTTTCGTTTTTAAATTTTGCAAGTTAACTTGGTGCAATATTCATGTTTAGTTTAATTTTTTTATGTTTCGCTTTATGTTTCAATTTAAATTTTGTGATATGACACAACGCAACGTGCGTACGTGGTTAATTTTTTTAATCTATTTTTCCTGTCAAACAGGTTCATCGCAAAACTTGAGTTCTAGATCGACTTAGTTAATATACTTTTACATGTTTTACCTTTCGGTCTAGCTTCCTCTCATTAATGCACCACAACTTCAATGCTTAGTGTAGTTGGTATGATTTTACACCCTCATCGTAACGCGGGGAGACTTAATTATAGTTATATATAATTATTTTCTTATTTCAATATGACATTTATTATATTTTTTTAATAGTTTATTTTTATTTTGATAATCTTTCTTATTATCTGTATTATGTTTGGTTTCTATATAACACTTTTAAAATTTTATTTTTCACATGTTATTGGCTTATTAGTTACTAACGATCAAATTAATAATTTGACTTTGTTTAAGAATTGAAAATTTTTGATATTTCATAATCTTCATTACTAATTATTTAATATTTTTTATTCGAAACGTATTATAGATGAGTTTTTAGTGCAGCTGTAATATAATCACTAATCAATCAATAATCAACTTACTTTGATTTAGAAAAAAATGCATAAATGGTTCTTGTGGTTTCATCATATTGTACATTTGGTCGTTAGACTTTGAAAATTGTCAAGTTAATTTAAACTTTTGTATAGTAATTATAAGTTTGGTCTCTAGTATTTAATAATTGTAAAGTTAATCCAAACTTCTATGTGGATGTTGTAATTTGATCCTTAAAGTTACATTTTATAAAAATAATAAAAAAATTGAATGAATTTAATGTCACGAACCAGTTATATAATGAATACATATACATTTGAGTTAACTTTATAAATTTTAAAGTTTGAAGACCAAACATACATGCAATTTGATTAAATCACAAAAACCATCTATGTAATTTTCTCTTTAATCTTATATTAGTATGCACTTAAAGTTAAAACCATCACTAACTTAACTATTAGCCTATAAAGATAAAGATATATTAGTCAAATTTATCGGGTTTGTTTTTGGGAAAAGGTAAATATATTATAGAACAAACCTAATCTAACAAACAAAGATTGAAGAGCGGTAAACTTAATATGAAATGCAACTCAATGAACAAAACACCCGCCATAGAATTTAAGAAAAAAAGTTTTAGGTTTTAACGAGCTGAGTTGTTTGTAAACTACTTAATATCTACTAGTTAAAAGTTTGAATTAATAAAAGCTCCAACCATATTAGAGCTTATGTAGTAAACAAATTCGAGCCTACGTACAAAGTTTGATTAGGATCCCATATAAAAATGAGCATGCTATTTATATAATTTTTATTTAGTAAACTAAATATTTATTTAATATGTACGTATAATAACTATTACTTTTATATGATCATAAAAAATAACGTATATTATCTTATATATAAATTTATATTAATTTATCTCATAATTTTATAACTATAGGAGTAAAATTATTATCATAATACTATATAACTATAGAGATATAATATAGGAAAATTGTTAGTTTAACAATAAAATTATCAAGTCTTGATGATAGATATTGTCTTGATATGTTTAATCATGAATGAAAAGTTGATTAAAAGCTTTACTAGAAATGCATAAAGTCAGAAACATTCTTTAACAACTAACCGTTTATAAGACCAACATCCACAAAAAGCCCCCTCGTGGCTAAGCAACCACATGATCCACTTACAGTCTTTTATAACTTTTTCTTTAAGAATGCAACTTTTTCATAAGAAGTATACATTACAATAAATACAATGAATTTATACCTTGTAACTATTTTGTAAGTTACTTAATCATTTGGTTTACTTTTATTAAATTTGATTAAAAATATATACCATAATGAAAGTGTATCATTTTCCTTTTAGACGACCAAAATTACAGATATATGTTAATGGTAAAAAGATCAGGGAATTTCGTTAATTCGTAATATTTAGATTTTTTTTACTAAATTAACTTTTGTATAAATTAAAGCCTATATGTTTGGAGGGTTAGGTTATTTTAAGATTTCATTATAAATGAGAACTCACAGAATTAATATTAACCATTGATTGTTTTGATCAATAGTTATGATTAAACATGTTCATTAAATGTAAATTATTGTTTTATTTAATTGATTAATTTAAAGAAAAATATATATTAGTAATTTGTTATATTAGTTTCTCTCTCCAATTAATTAGTAATTAATTAATTTTATTCTCTTTCCTTTCTTTTCTCTTATTTTTAAAATTCATCAATTACATTTGAAAAAAAGAATTTCTTTAAAATTGAGTAAATTACTATATGTGATGCGTTATAATTGGTATTTGTTTAATCTTTGCATTCAATTTTTTTAATTTTTCATGATGCTCGTTGATTTACATATATGTAAAAGCTGATCGTCTACTCAAACGTTAATATTTTACATATACTTAAATTTTCAAATCAATAATCTATTTTTTAAATTGATTTGGTATTTACATATATGAAAAAATATCTTCATACAAGTCATTTAGTTTTCAAACTTACCACCCATTTACATATATGTAAAACTTTATCCCATCATTTTTTTATATACATACAAGTCTACATATGTATGAATCAACTATTTACATATATGTTAGTATTCAGCACAAACTTAAACCAAATCCTAAACTAAAATTCAAACTAATTAACATAAACACTTGAATCAAAACATAAAGTCATACCCTAAATTTAACCAAACGATCATTGAATTGTGAGAAAATAGATTATTATATTTGTGTACGTAGAAAAAATGTATAGGTAACAATATATATATATATATATATATATATATATATATATATATATATATATATGCAAAATTAACAAACCATTTATTTTCATATATGTATAGGTAAAAAAGATAATTGATTATATTTGTTTATGTAACGAAATTGGATGCAAAATTAACTCAAATATATAAAACCATTATCAAAGTATATTTAACACTTTTTATAAATATACTATAAAAAAGCCAAACAACCGTCCAAAATCAATGCAAAGTTGAAATTGGGCACTAAAAGAAAAAAAATTAAAAAAACACATCCAATTAACAAAAGATAATTATGTAACTTTCTAAATTAACTATATAGCATTATAAGACTCATATTAAATACATATATTAAAAGATCATATTACCCTTGTCATACTAATTAAAAAATAAATTAAATAAATAATAATCAATTGTTAAGATGAGTTCTCGTATTTCTCACGATCTTTAAAAGTCCTGAAAAAATCCTGACTCTATGTTGTTTGGATAGCATAAAAACACGTTGCATACATATGCACGGCGTTAGCAAAAATTATTTATATATATAATACTATCTATCTTCTTGTACTTGTAATGATCGATTTAAATCCATACTATTTTTTATAAAGGACACCATATCACTAGAACACAAGGTTATAAGTATATACTTTAGTGATAACCGTATTTATTGGCCTATTTATGTGAAAAGATACCGGACTAAAATTTTATAAATTAAATTTTAAAGGGCCTTAATTATACAATTTCTTTATTATTCATTCGTATACAGAAATATATAAATTAAGGAAACTATTAACCTCAATAAATATAAACTTTTAGTTTAGCATTGTCTGGTTTTAATCTTAGGTAAGTGAAAAACGTTATTAAGTAAAAATATTTTAATTCGATTAAAATTTAGTTTTGTATATCAAAATTAATTAGATTATGCCTGCGAAAACTCATAATAACAGAACAGAAGCTATAATATTCATAAACATAACTTTTGTTATGCATAAAAAAGTAAATTAGGTTTTGTCTGCAAAAACTTATCTATACTTATTAATAAAACAATATCTTTCGTATCACGTGTCGATTTCTTAAGTCTCCATTATTTTAGTTTACCGCTTAAAAATGTATCTATTCTTATTATTGGTCATAATTCATTTGAATACAATTAACTATTACTATAGTTACCAAGTGAGTTTTTTTCCTTAAATAGTGTATATAGGTGTTTAAAAAGTGTTATTTTCTCAATATAATGTTATTGATTAAACTTATTTCACTTTAAAATAATATTATTTAAAATATTCAAGTACAAAGCTTAATAAAAACTATAAATTATTTGTTTATATGTCGTAATTAAGAACAAAACGTTTTTCTAAAACATTTTAATTTATTTTAATTCACTCAGACTTAATTTTAAATCGTATTTTTATATAGAAAAGTTAAAAAAATTACTATAATTTTGTTTTAATTTCACATCAAAGTAGACACATTTGTTTTTTATTCTTTTTAAAAATATGTATTTTGAAAATGTTTTTAAGTAGCTTAAAACATATAATAAGAAAAACTATTTTTAACAAAAAATACATTCATTAAAAATAGTTTATATAAATATCATGACGAAACAAAAAAAATTAATTGTTTGTTTTTATTTTATTTTAAGAATTATAAATATAATCCTCAATTACCGATGCCATGTATGTTACTAATAAACTTCCAACAACCATTAGGAGAGAAAAGAGTTACATCGTCTCGTGAGACAGATGAGACCGACTCGCTAAAAACTCTACTTAAACTTAGCTTAAACAAGCTCAAACTCATTTTATGACTCATTTAATGAATGGTTATATGCCCGAACTTCATATGTTGAAATCGAGCCGGTTTGCAAGGCGAAACTAACGTTGTATGTATATGATGTTTATTTTTATCTTTTATGTATATACTTGTATACATGATTGTTACTATATTTAAATTTATGTTTAAAACAATTATATAATATATATCGTTATTTTAAAAAACTTTACATAAACCATTTAGTTTCATAAAAGTATCTTTTCTATATAAGAACAAGTATTCTATATATAGACGTTAAAAATACTAATGAAATAGTATTAATTTTTTTATGAGAAAACATTACTAAAATAGAAAACATTCATAAAAACAACTATAAAACATTTTTCAAAATCATGAGAGATGGTAAATTTTTTTTATATTATTTAATTTTTATCCTTTTAATTTTATTTAAATAACATTAGTAAAAACAAAAATAATTTAATCCAATTATATTATGAATAAGAAAAGTTAATTTTTTAGTCAAAAAAACCATTTTGGTAAATATTTTTTTAAAACACTCATTTTGTTAAATTAATTTTCTATCAATTCTATTTTTAAAAAGACTCATTACAAAGGATATTATGATAGTTTCAAAATAAAACCCTGGAAATAATTACAAGTTATAGTTGACTGTTTTTTCTCACTAAAAACAAGTTGACTTTATACAAATAAACAGATAATATAATGAGTTTTTATAGGTTGTATTACATTAAAATTGTGAATTGAAATGTGTCTAATTCTTGTTTATTCAAACAAGTAATTATAGGGTAGAATAATTCACTCGTCCTATGCAAAGGAGAATAAACTCCATGCGTGTCTTCTATTCCGAAATGATTTTTATATATTATCAAATCAAGGGTCTCAAATAATCAATTCAGGGTTTCGATTTTCCCAAATCATGATATCGACTTTCAAATGAAAAGATGAATCATTTCATATCATTTTCAATTTACAAGCATATCATGGTCTCGATTTACCTCAAATTACGTTAAGTTTTAAGTTTAACTCACTGATTCTTTTACGTCTGCATTGATCTATTTAATATCATTCACACCCTAAGTTTTAAATCACAAAAGCTCTTTTGTAATTCTTAATTCAATGCTCATATATACAAATCTCGATTGCAACAATAGTAGTGGTCCGTACAATTTAAGGATTACTTTTAATTTTAATATAAACTTTAGCATTTTGTTTTTTAACATCAATTTGACTAATTTATGTTTTTGTTTATGAAAGCATGAAACTTTAATTTAGTTTTAATTGACGTAAGCATGAAATTGATTAATGTTTTTTGTCAACCAAAAGAGAAAATTACATAAATGGTACATGTGGTTTAAACAAATTGCATGTTTGGCACCCAAACTTTAAAAATCACAAAGATTGTCCAAAATTTTGTGTAATTATTGCATGTTTAGTCCCTGACACCGATTCATTCTCTATGTTGCATTATCTTGAGTTAAAAGTAGACATGAAATATAATTATTAATATTATACAGATGATGAAATTACAAACAGAACATCAAATATTTTACACAAAGAAGTTTTCGGATGTTTATAGATGTTCTAATGTTCAATATAATTTGATTATTACCTAAAGTTCTTATTTATAAATTAATTTAATTTCATATTATACATTATTTAGACTTATAAGCAATGATAAAGAAAACTTGCTAATGTTATACATAAATGATTTTAAAAAATTAAACATAAAAATCGATAGACAAAATATTAACAGTAATATTATGACTTACGAACATTTTAATTAAAAATAATTTTTAATTATTGAACCCGTGTATTACATGGGTCTTTAGTCTAGTAATGATATATAAAAGCTATTGTGTTCATAAACCATGACTTGTGTCCCTCATATAATGGCTTTTACTTATACCACTCAAATGTTACATCTCATTCTTCTCACAAACAGTGCTAATCAGTATGACACATCAACTTTTCACTCACATGCATTAATTCTTCACACAAACATTTTTTTTACCCCAATACTATCCTTCTTAAAAACACTTTTATTTTTCCATCTCACATTTTTTCATTAATTTACTTTAAATAAAGATATTTAAATTATTGTAAATATATTTTATTAAAATAAAACAAAAAAAACTCAAATTATTTAGTTTATTGTTATAAATATTAAAAAATTAAAATTACAAAATCTTTTAATTGCAACCATTTTTTAGTATTTTAAGACAAAATAAAAAATAAACTCTAATGAGCACATTTTAATGAAAATATTATACTTAAATTATTGTTTTAATTAAAAATATTTTTATTTAAAATCATTTAATAATAATGGGGCCACCATATTAATAATTTAATTAGAATTAATTTTATAGTGGTAGAGCCCACCACCACCTTCCTTTCCACCGCCCTTGGCCAAGGCCCTCTCCCCCATTGCCGCCCTTCCGGTGGGCACCATCTATGTCGGCGATGGGCTGGCCACAGACCAAGCGATGAGAATAGTCTTATCAACTCATAAAAATAATAATAGAAAATTTATAGAATCGATTGTGTAAGAGTAACAATGTCTATATAAACTTAATGAATACCAATTTCTTTTATAAATCTCAGCCATTTTCTTCATGTGTGGTTTCAAGGTTAGATAAAAAATATTATGAGACCGAGTTAAATATGTTCAAACCAACCATACTCCTATCCCGAACATCATCGTTTACGTCAAATTATGTTTTGACTAATCTATTCAACCAACAAGCAAGGAATACCTTAGACCATTATCAAATCAGTCATACCCTTTTTGAGAGAGACATCTTCTAGAGAAGAAATAATATTGTTGTTAGATTTTTTTTTCATTTTTATTATACTTACATTCATGTATATATTTTTCTCATACCTCTTAATGCACTTAATGTTATATTAGAATCCTTGAACACTTAAGAAAAAAGGTCAGTAAAAATTATCACTGCAAGTAGCTACCACAAAAGTCCATTGATCACTTTTTAAAAAGAAAGACCTATTTGACAAATTTTCTTTTGAAATGTTAGATACATAGCAAAATTTTCTCTCTTTTTCACCAAAAATATGTATTGAAAGTTAAAACTAATCATAATCCACTAATAATCGACAAAGCAAGTAATATAATCATATTTGACACATGGCTAGGAAGATGGAAGCCAAGTAGTAAGATGGTTACAAGTGGAATATTGGCCACCAAGCCTTCACTTTTTATTATTTTATAACATTTTACTTCTACTTTAATTCATGGAAATTTATTAGTGCAAATAATAATCACCAAAAAGGTGTTGTTTTTGTCTTTTTTGTTGGATTTTGGCATCCACATCATATGGAGGACACTTTTGTGCTAGCAAACATAGTGCAACATTCTATATCTTCAACACAAATTATTAATGAGGGGTGGACAAGATCTCTCAACTCACTTTACATCATCCATGATATCATGATGGTTTATGGAAATTTTGCATTTTAATTTAAATTTATTGATTGTAATGCCACTTTAAAATCTAGAAAGATTGATATGTTTTTAAGGTGTATTTTTGTCTTTAGTTTGTTGATGGATCACTAAGAATCCATGACACGATATATAGAAGCATGAGATTAAAACTATAAATGCTTATGAAATTTTTTTAAGTTCATGTTCATCACAAACCTAATTTAGCGTTACACATGTGAAAAAGAAATTTCAAGTTGGAATCGCATACTTTTGGGTTTCACCATGCTAGTAAGTTGCTAGAGATATTTCTCTTGGTGTCTATAAAGAAAACTTGTAATCTTGATAAATGATACCAGTTTTACCGTTAAAACATAATTATGAGAAGTGTTAATAGTCATTTGAAGTGAATGTATAAATGTAGTAAGTAAAATATTTTTTCTAGAGTTAATTACACGAATAGTCCCAGTGGTTTGGTGAAAATAACATGTTTGGGTACTAACTTTTTTGAGTAACAAGTTTGGGTTTTATGTTTTTGATTTTGTAACAAGTTTAGGTATTAAGACTAACTTTCGTTAAAGTTTCTATTAAATTAAAGTAAAATGACCAAAATACCATTTTTTATAAAACAAAAGAGGCATTTATGTAACTACATTATTCTAATCATGGACCATTTATGTCATTACTCAAAATTAAAAACCCACCCCTAGCCCTAACTATCAGCGAAGAAGAAGGCCGTGACAAGCCTGGTTAGCGGTAGAATCAACACGATGGTGGTGGACAGCAGGGTTCGTTACTGAGCAAAGGGTGGAGATAGTGGTGGTTACATGCAAAAAAGCTTCCAAAAACGACAACTAGCTAGGGTGTGAGGTTGGTGGTACTGGAGTTTGACAAACGAACTTAAAGTGGCTAAAATCTTGGTGCCGCTCGGAAATGGTGTGATGGTTTCAAATGATGGCACAATGATGGGGAAGAAGATTTAACCAAGGTGGTGGATAACGGGGATGGTTACCGGTGGTGGTGGACAATGGGGTTGGTAACTGGCGGTGGTGGACAAGGTGGTTGCTGATGGTGGTGGATAGCACAGGTTGTTATCGGATGTGTTTGTGACTAGCTATTCATGTTTGCCCGGCAAATGGTTTGGGTATGCCATGTATGATTAATTTACACAAATGGTCCCTTTAAATAAAATAGAGTTAATCACATAAATGGCCCCTTTTGTTTAGAAATGACATTTTGGTCAATTTACACGGATTTAACAAAAAAGTTAATAAAGTTAGTCTTAATACGTAAACTTGTTACTAAATTAAAAACATAATGCCTAAACATGTTACTCAAAAAAATTAATATACCTAAACTTGTTATTTTCGCTAAACCACATGAATATTCATGTAATTAACTCTTTTTTCTATCATTAAAGATAAATATGTTGTACGGAAACAAGGGTCATCCTCATAACAAAGTTACTATTTAAATTGCCATAAAATAATATCAATCTACAAGTCAAAGATGTTTAGCTATACACCCAATGCATGAAAGGATTAGATAATCCACGAACTTAATAATCTTGTTTAATGCTAATCATATCTGTTTGATTACTTTTTAAAGTGGGTTAGTGTTACTTTACAAGAGAAAAAAAATACAAATTTAAAAAGCTTCTATATATAAATGGGTGGAGAAATTGGGACGTGCACTCACAATATGTTGTGCTATTATACATTTAAACCACATAATATCAATATTTAATAGAAGATAAATAAATGTAGTATTACGTAATTCTTTCATTTAAAGAAATAAGTATTATAATAAGCATAATTCAAGAGTAAATTTAAAGATAGGGGCATGTTAAAACTTAAAAGATTACGCGTTTTATCTTTATACTTTATTTCTATATTGATAGCCTCGGAACTTTTGAGTTCTATTACAATATTCTTATTAGCATCATCCACTAAATGTTTGTATGGATCGCATATGAGGATTTTTAACATTTTATATTAAAAGCGAGGCCCTCTAGAATGAAAGATAAGCTTATAAGACTGATGTATCTATGTATTGAATGTACTATCAAAATAAAGTTTACTAGTATGAACCTAAGTGATCTGGATTCAGGTCTAACAAATCGCACCTTGTCTAGAAGCCTTTTTGTAAATTAAATTCATTTCAAATCTTTTATTCCTTTTAACATTGGTCTTTATGTATGATATTCAAATGCATCCACTTTACAAAGAGGTCACTGGACAATGTGGGACTCGTTAGACCTGAATCCGGGTCCACATCACTACGAGTACAATTAGTTATGTAACTGTACTAGTAGTCTCATACTAATAAACTTAGTTTAATAATAATGAATACTATAAACCACGTTAACTTTTCTATCATCGATAATACCATAAAGCACTATAGCTCCTCTATCATCGACATTACTTCACCACCATGCATAACGTACTCCCTTTTGATGCGAGCCCTATAACTCTTTACCACCAATTGTAACCTTCGACCAACATAAGGTGACTCAACTTCAAGCTCTTGGAGGCCTTAGCTATATGATTTTTATTGATTTTAGGTCATGGGCCCAAGGCCAATTAACAACTTGAGGTCCCTTTTCAAATGTAATCGTTATAAATTGCAGGAGATTTAAGATTTTTCTATGAATGAACACAGAAACAGGTCCATAGAATTAAATAGGATTGAACTATAATACCATATATATAAACTAACTAGTATCTAAATATTTTGTTAAAAGTGGAATAAACTAGGATCATATGTTTATAGACACAACAAAAAACCCAATTGAACTATGTATGTATGTACACACACACATATACCGTCCTAGGTATTTATGTTAGAAATGCAATGTTTTATACTATGGTTTTTTAATTGTCAATTTTTCTAGGTTGAAGATGAAGTTATCAAACAGAAGAGATTTAAGTCTGAGTGTTGGTTGAGGATGATAAATGAATAATCATTGAAGATAACAAATAGATAGGAGAATCAATATGTTGGTAAAATTATTAATATAGCCTTAGGGTAAATGGAGTGTTAGAGGAAGCGATGTCCCATCCTCACGAGCCCTTTCAAGTTCCAACCCAACCCCAATACTGCCATGTCTATCGCCCTTCGCTTACAGGGTGGGGCGATGTTCCTGTTGTTACCTAGGGGGTACCCTCATTCTTGGCCTCCACTCTATGTCTCTAAATACCCTTATTGGTTGAAAATTGGATGTTAACGATGTCCATATCAGTAATCAATTAAAGAAAACTCTAAAGTAGAAATAACCTTTAATAAATATAAAGTGGTGAAGATATCACAAACTTAAGAAACCACACCAAACATCTCTATAAATTGCTTGATTTTCTAAGATAAATGCTTATCAAATATTTCTAACTACACCATGATTTGTATTTCATAGACATACCATTATAATATAGATACTTCTTGTTCTATTTATTTACACTTTAAATATCATTAAATATCTATTTGAGAAATGAGATGTTACAAATAAATAAATAAATAAATAAATATATATATATATATATATATATATATATATATATATATATATATATAATTTGATATATCCAACCCCTTTCACGTAAATGAACAAGACAATAAGACGAATTAGACTTTTGGTATATACTATCTTCAATAATTTAGTTATGATTATAACTATAAATATGTTTAACTATAAAGTCTAAAGGAAATCCACCCCAACCCACATAGAAACCCAACATAAAATAATATTATAATATATATGAGAAAAGGGAATCGATAACTTTGGTGGAGAGAAAGTGGATTAGTTCTCAATTATTTTGAGTTATTGTAATTATAATATAATATTAGCAATAGTATAAGGATGGTGGATTATAAATTATAACTTATATAAGTTATAACACAATGGCGATTAGATACACAATGCTTTTAAGATTTCTTGATAGCATCATATGGGTAATTAAAAATCGAGATGAGATGGATAATAAATTGCAAAAACCTAATTCTTAAGTTGTAAGACTATGATGGAGTTGTAAGAAGAAACATCTCGTTATCGTTTACGAGATCTTTAATTGTGACTAAAGATATACAAACAGATTATTGTTTTAAAAGAAACCTTTGATAACGGCTTAAAGTTTTGTTAGGTTGATAAAGTTGCTCAAAACGATAAAATCGTTTTGAGTAATGATCTACTTATTCGTGAGTAACATCGGTAGAACAAAGAAGGCTATACATAATGATAAAACAATATTTAACAATTCTTAAACAATACTAAGAGTTAATATTGGTTTGTTCTTGAGTTTTGTAAATTGTTTCCACTTGAGTACCAACGTTTATTTTGTCTTTATTATTGGTCAGAGTTTTACAAATTGTTTCTATTTTTGTCTTTTTAACTAACGATGTTAATATTTTTCTGTTAAGTGAGTGTTAAATATATATTAAATGACCAAAATACCTTTTTGAAAAAATACGTTATTTCCCTCTCTTCTCATCTTCTACCCCTTGTTTTAACTCCCCTTTACATCCCACTTAAACCCAGAAAGAAATCAATTGTACTCACTGAAACCTAAGATTTCACACATCTACAAATCATCATCATCATCATCATCTTTAACAAATCACTTTTATTAGATACATCAATTAGCCTCCATGGATTCTTAGATCTAAGGTGCATTAAACCTTATCATCTTCTTCATAGCATCCATTAATGTCAACTAATTATAACATATAATTCCCATATCAAACTTAACCTAGATCTTCAGTTCTCGTGGATCTAGATTTTTGTGATGGTTTTAGTTACAAACTCAACCCAGATCTTCAAATCTTCATCATCCTCTTCTTACTCAAACCATATGGATCTGGGTTTTTGCGACGATTTTGGTTGCAGGCGAAGGTGGCAGTGGCGGTGGTGGTGGTGTGTCGGCAGTGTTATGTGGCATGGTAGTGTGAGATGCGGTGGTGTGTACTACAGTGATGTGTGGTGGCGGCGGTGGTGTGTGGTGACGTTGCTGTGTGGTAGTGGTGGTGTGAGGTGCAGTGGTGTGTGCCGGCGGTTGCGGTGGTGTGAGGTGACAGTGAAAAAAAATGAGATGGTGATATTCTTTATAGCCCTTAGAAGTATTTTGGTCTTTTAAAAAAATCAAACAGAAAATATTAACACAGGTAGTTAAAAAGGCGGAAATTAAAACGATTTGCAAAACTTAAACCAATAGTAGAGACAAAATAAACATTGTTACTCAAGTAAAGACAATTTGCAAAACTAAAGGACGAAAACCGAGATTAATTTTAATACTTAATAATTATAAATTTCAAAAACAAAAAGAATAAAGACCATATTGTATTTTACTTTGGTTATCTCTTTTTACTAATTGCATGGTATATATAGCTCATGGGTAGTGTTTGAGTTGATAAAGACCTGCATGCTACACTAAAAAAGTTTAGTGTTTGAGTTGATAAAGATTTATATTTTTCATTTAAATACATAAATTCATCTGGACAGAAAAATAATCATAAAACCCAAACGACAGAATTTAAATGTCTAACTATTTGGTCCATTGGAATATTGGATTACCTTGGATACTTTTTTTGATGGTGATGATAATGCAGGCTCCTTTGTATGTTTCTTTATAGCTCAGGTATATTTATTACTTAGACGAGATTTCAACCGTCAATAGTTGGTATTAACGTTTGAGGATGGCGACAATCCATTTCAGGAGGAAAAAAACTAGGTTGTAAAACCTTTTACCTTGCATGTCTAAAAAACTCATTGGTAGCTCCAAGAATCTTCTGCACCAAAGTGATTCGAACTTATAACCTTATGATTTAAAGCAACAGAGCTCTTATCAATACCGCTCGATTCCAGTGGACCAAATGGCCACCAACGTCCCCTTGGATACTTATATTCTTCTTTTTGACGGACAAAAATAAGATTGTTTGCGTTAACCTTAAATAGATATGATTTTTTTGTGGGTATAACTATAAATAAACCATAAACGTAAATAAATATGATTCTTTTGTGGGTATAACTATAACAAATGGGCCCCTATACTGGCCCTTGAGTTTGAGAAAAGCCCATATGTAATCGGTTAGGTAAAATAATCGAACCCGTTAAAGGTATTGTATTGCTTATAAAAAGAGACGTTTTCTAAAAGAATTTTTATTAAATAATCATTTTTAGCACAAAAAATATATGACAAACTTATTAGCTTCATTTTGTATTTGTTTTCTCAAACATAGAAATTACAAAGCTTTTCGTTAAAAAAGACGTATAAAACTAAAGATAAATTTATATACTTATACATAACAGTCCTTGTCGTCTACAATTAAATGTTTGATCTTTCGATTCAGAACTATTTGAGTGGTCGCTTTCGTCGTACACTTGTTCTTCGGAAAATGAACATGTCATCCCTGGCTATACTTCATCTTCGTGTAGTTTTTATATGATGAGGAGTTCTCCATTCATACTTGGTTTATTGTGTATATGCTAGTTCGCGTCCATATGGTCTTTCAAAAAAAAGCACATTTCATCGATTATTGAGTGATTCTCATTCTTTAGATAGATGAAACTTTTCCACTAAGAGAAAAAATAGATCCGAAGTTACTGTAGAAATTTGGGCGGTTGTAACTAGTTGGTTAACCAGTTATTATGCACAAAGAAAATTGGTTTTCTTGTAAGTGGTTACTCCCTTGAAAATCTAAATCTGATTTGTAACTAGTCGGTACCATTAGTTAGTATCCGATTTCATTTAGCAAAATGGGTCGGATCGGGTCGGGTTACCGTTTTTCTTAACACCTCCACTTCCTAGTCATTACATGATATAAGATAAACATTCCTAACCAAAAGTATCGTTCAAATTATCATCAATATTCCAATTACGCCAATTAAAGAAATGTTTCAAAGCATACAATAATATTAAATAATCAAGCTATCATCATCAAATACTCAACCAACAAATTTTAAGCCAACACTCAAATAATCAAGCAAATAATCACAAAAAGAAAATCAAATAAACGAAATAATAATCAAATGGTAAAGCAAAAATTAAAGAAAAAGGTTTTAACAAATACACAAAGTGAGAATTTGGGGTTGTTTAGAATCATATTTGAGAGAGAGGGCGTGTAAAAATGAACATATGGGCAAGCAACAATAGACTTCTTTGGCAGCAAGGATTGTGACAAAAATTGGGCAGTTTGGAGCTTGAGGCGATAGGCCGACAACGATAATCGAACTGCTTAGAACCATATTCGTGATTGAAATAATCGTTACTTCAATTGTCGCTAAAAGTGTATTAAATTGTTATTAGTTATTAGGTTTATTACTTAATGGTTGGCTAATGGAGTAATATGTTTAACTTTTTTAAAATAGTGAATTTCGGTAAGTGGATTTATAAGAAGTAATGAAGTAATGAGCTTATTTGTTTAAATAGTTACTTGGTTTATATGGGTTTTTTTATTATGTGTTAATTAGTTTATAGTGTGTTTATTCTTAAGAAATTATGTGATTTTTAGTTGGCATCACTAACCCTTAATCACTTGAGCAGGATTTTTTTTTAAACACGTTGATAGAACTAGACTACAATCACTTTGACATGCATGTGAACTATACCTGGCAAGATGGACGGGTCGGGTTGGGTCGGATGCCAAGTCAGAATGGGTTCGGGTCAGGATGGGTTTGGGTCAGGATGGGTTTGGGTCAGAATGTACTAATTTAAAAATGGGTTAAAATGGATTCGGGTCAAGATGTGTTTGGGTCAGGATGGGTCGGGTCAAAATGGGTTTAAACTAAAAAATCCACATTGATTAACAATTTCATACATAGATCAAGCCCAAGGCAATATAACTAAGTATTACTATAATACCTTAAGACAGGGTTGTTCAAACCGCTCAACATTCGCTCGAAAAATGCTCGTTCGAATTTTTGCTCGAAAAATGCTCGTTCGAATTTTTGCTCGAAAAATGCTTGTTCGAATTTTTGCTCGATTGTAAACGAGCTGAATTCTTGTTCAAATTTTTGCTTGGTTGTAAACGAGCCGATCGACTTGGATCGGTTTGTAACCGAGCCAAGCACAAGCAAAGGTCTGCTTGTTTCTGTTTCGGTTCGGATTGAATTAATATATACATATAGTTTATACGTAACACTCTAATAGATTTGACCTATTTTATACGAATATATAATTATATTTATGCATAATTGATCCATCAACCTATAAATTGTTCGCCGCTCGTTCGAAAATTTACCGCTCGAAAAATACTCGTTTGATTTTCAGCTCAGTTGTAAACAAGCCGATCGGCTCGATTCGGTTAGAAAACGAGCCAAGCACGAGCAAAGCTTCGTTCGGTTCGGCTCGACTCGGCTCGTGAACAACCCTACCTTAAGGTACAACTAGACAAACACATTTAAAATTTATGACGCACAGTTGCCGATCCGTTCATCTTTATGACCCGTAAACCGATCTTGACCCGTTCATAAATCCAATATGTTTATCGCTATCATGTAGATGTGAGACTATATGTGGATTTTGAAGAAAAAATGAGATGGAGAAAGATGGGTTATAAGAAAATTTAATCAACTCATCCCGATCCAATCCTTGTTTTTTATGACCCATCTTGACCCATTTATAACTTTTTCTTGTTTTAAAATTACACAACTTGACCCTTTTAAAAATATAGCTTAACCCAATCTAACCTATTACTTTATTATTATTGCTCAAATCAACCCAAATATACCTACTTGGGTCCAAATTGCCATGTCTAACGTGAACTCATGACATTTTGTCACATGTTTCATTTCTAAGTACAAGATCATAGTTATAGATCATTTTTGTAAAGTTTTCATAAAATATCCTATCTAATTATTTTGCAAGTGAAATAAGTAAGTTTTAGTCATTCTTTTAGATTGCTTATTTTATAAATATTCAACGGATAATCAATATTAATAAAACAATCTCAAACAATTCAATATGGTTTATGTTTTGTAATGGAACTAGTGTCCTAGTCCATGATGAAAAGGAACACTTTGTGTTCATATAAATAAAAAATATTTCTTATGGGAAGACTAGACTTAAAAAGAATGTCATAAATATGTAGGGTTGATCCCTTAATTTTTATTCTAGATTCTCACCTTCATACCACTAAAATGCTATCGTAAGAACTTAAGAAGACAACTACTAAAGATTTATGACTTAAAAGGAAATATTACTAATAAAATTTCATGACAAGTTCACTAACACCAACGTAATAACCCTATGCAATAAACTAACTTTGAAAACTTGATGAGTCGGTTTGGTTCGGTTTTAGCTTAAATTAAAACAAAAAGTTGTTATTTCAGCTTTTAGGTTTTTAAAACTGTTCGGTTTCGATTTTTGCAGTTTTTGGTTTCGGTTTTCATGTTGGTTTAGGTTCGATTTCGTGTTTTTTTGGTTTTACCATTTGGGCTTCAAGTTTTTTAAAGAAAAATTTATTCAAATTAATGAATATAAACTAAAATTTTTAGGATTACATCATTTGGTTGATATTTAAATATAATCTATATTCTTATAAATTATTTGACATTAAAATGATTTGCAATTTATAAAATACAAAACATTTTAATCTATCAATTCAAACAAAGAAGTTTAAAGATTATTATTAAAATCTAAAATATTCAAAAAAATTAGATAATATAAATTAAATAAATAAGTAATAAGCTAATCATGTTTATAAGAATATGAATACATCTCTAAATTTAGAAATTTGTTTGTATGGTTTCGGTTTGATTTTTTCTATTTTCAGTACAAGAAAAAACGAAGCCAAACATAAAAGATCAGCTTAAAAAAACCATCAAACCAAACTGTCGGTTTCTTATTGGTTTTGGTTTTCGGTTATGGTTCGATTATTACGGTTTCTTGCACACTTCTAATGTAGTGCTTAACAAGCTGATAATTAAAAAAGAGCGGGATTAGCGATTGTATTATCGTCATTTTAATCACAATTGAAGCAAAATGGATTAGTGCTTCTAGTCAAATTTTATTTTGCATTTAAAAATATATTACGTCATTAATAGTAACATGCATTCGTGTATTAAAGGCCACATTGCTCAACCATATGTCCATATCAGTCTAGCTGTATATTTCACGGGGTCAATCTTTACTTGTATCTATATATAAAACAATTTCAAGATATAGACTATTTTTCTCTTACTTTTATCATTATTATGTATTTTAGGGTAAAATGATTCTCACATAAAACTTTTTGTCCATAAATAACATTATTCTTTCTAATACAATATTTTTTGATGTGAATCCAATTTAACTGAAGCCCGTTTTGACCCGTTACACAATTCAACAAGACGTGTCATTTTGCTACTCTTAATTATTAGCATCTCTTATTCTTACGTGGTGTGATTCCTAACAAATTAAGAGCATTCACAACCAATCTTTTGTTTTCATAGTCATAACTACATTAAAAATCATTATTTTTTATCTCTTATTTCTAATTAAATAATATTTTTTTTATTCTTTTATTATTATCTTTTATTTCTCATTCACTTACAGCCATTTTAAAAAATATTAAAAAAATTATGGGGTTTGTACGATATTTCCTCAAATATAAAAAAACAATGTACAACCCTCATAAAAGTTTTCATCTTTTTTATTCACAACCACTTATAACCATCACTTATTATATAAAATAACCGCTCACATCAAAGTAAAAAAAACGGGCTATGAATGCTATTATGATGCATAAAATTAGGTAAACCAAATTTAGATTTTTAGTCACCAAAAAACTAGATGTTGACCTCTAAACCTTCTTAGAAAACGCACATTGAATGCATACAAAACTATTACCCATAAATAAAATGGTTTACTTTTTTTTAACAAAGGTTGTAAAATCAAGAAGAATAAGTGTTAATTTTAGAAATAAAGTAGAATGAATATATGTTTGTCGACAAAAAATGTAAAACTATTGTCAACTAAATAAAATCATTCTCGCTAATATAATATTTTAGGTCTAATATAGTTTACGAACAAGTTTTGCCCTCACCGTTTTTTACCCGAATCATATGACATTCATTTTAAAATCCATTATTTTTTAAAGCTAAACGAATAATTTTTAAGTCCGGTTACCCGGGTAAGTTCATTGGCAAAATGTCACTCACGTCCGCAAATACAAACAACGCTGGTGACCCAGCTCGTCTACCATTTCAAAGGAAATCCATCACGCAAAGGCCCATTATGGTAAAACCTTGACCTACTTGGAGTATATTGTCTCTGGTGAGACTCCAACTAATAACTAGAACTCATTAGCAAAAACCATTAGTTTTAAACGACCCATTACACAATCGGATATGAGATCATTTTTGCTACTCTTAATTATACATTTATATAATACTAATTATTAACTTGGTTATACATCATTGGTTGTACCATGTAGTGACCTATTTTTTAATATATTTTTTTTAATCCAATATTTTTATATCTTTTATAATTTAACTTTAATATTTTTTACTTTTTTATTTTTTTACTTTCAACTTTGGTTTCCTATATTTCATATTTTAAAAAATGTTCGTCTTTCGGTCATATTTCCCCATCTAACTATCCCGTTGCATGTGCTGGTCCTAGATCAGCTTACCTATTGTTCTAGATTTTTATGTTTCAACTGCGTTGTCCAACATTTTTACGTTTACTTTTTGTTCGGCTTTAGTTTTTTTTGTTTTTTTAAACGAGCTTTGTCAGTATTGGTAGCAAATGACGGTAGTGTGTCATTGATACTGATTGACATGGTTTTACACCGCTCAATGTAACGTGAGAGGCTTAATGCTAGTTTATGCTAATCATCTCATCTTATTTGATGCGATTTTAAACAAGCTAATAACTGGTAAAATTAGGTCAACAAGATTATAGATTTTTAGTCAACAAAGATATGAGATTTGTGCCCTAAACTTTGTTAGAGTAATGTATATATGAATTCATATGGATCATTTTGCATCAAATATAAAAAATATATACACCAAAAACATTTGCCTAGAATTTTAACTTCAAAAGATACATTAAAAAGTAGGTTGTGTTGAGCTTTACTCATGATTTTAGAAATATGAGCCGGTTTGATATGAAGCTTTTGAAAATGTCACGCACCCATCTAAATAAGCAAGATTAATACAAAGATTATCCAAATTATACGTTTCATCACAACTTTATGTGAAAGCCTTAAGTATGAATATATTAGATACTTGTGACTCGATTGCTAAAATACTATCTCCCGTAAAAAGCTTTTTTTTATTGACACACAAAAAAATATACTGTTATGAAGAGTCTATATTGACCAAAAAAGCTACATCTTTACAAAATTCATACCATCCTATTCAACAAGCATCTCGCACCCAAAAGGCGACCCGCATAGTTCTTCCCCGAAATTCATTTCTATACTAGTTCTGAAAGAGCGAAGAACAAGGGGATGCTTTGTTAATACAAACAAGAATACTCATGCGAGCCCTAGTAACACGTACACAATTTATACAAGATATTTCACTCTCCTATTTCACTTAATGTACTCTCCTACCATATACGAGCGTAAACATATCTATACAAACTTAACAACGATAAATACACAACGTATACGTTCAAAATCTAACCGAACCAAATCAATAACTTACCCAAACACCCAAAATTTCGTTTAGATCTCTCAAATCATATAATTCCTCAAAGAAACTCAAAGTCACAACACCAAAACAAACAAAAACAATAATCATCAATAAATACAATCATAATAACAACAATCAACAAAAGTTACAAAACAAATCAAACTAATTCACCACCACCAAATGGAGCGGTGTTGATCGGAGAGATTCCGATCAAAGACCTCACCTCGCCGCCGCAGGCGGTGGCGGTGCTGCCGCAGCAGGTGTATTACCACCACCGCCACCACCACCACCGCCACCGGAGTTCTCCCACGGTCTAATCGATAAAACGATGATAAGAATAACGATCAACAGTAGGATTATACCAAAACAAGCCCACTTTCTAGTGTTCTTCTGGTGCTTACGAGCCACCTGCAGGTGCGTCGCACCACGGTTCACGAACGAACTCGCACGGTTCACCTGATTCTCGATATCATCGAGCTGCTCACCTTGACTCTCAACCAGCACCGCCATATCCATGAACACCTGATGAAGCTCCTTCAGATTCCTCTCGATCTCCTTCACAGCGTCATGACGCTCCTGGATCTCGAGAATCGTATCCATCACTTGTCCTCTACCTTGCTCCTGAATCGCCTTTTGGAGAAACGTTTCGCTTTGTCCGGTGGAGATCAACGTGTCAACAACCGATTCGTCGGGATTCTCGCCGGTGACGGTGAAATACCGCCGCTGCACCGTCTCGCGATACTCCGACGACATCCTCGATCGGAGATCGTTGAACGAGTTCATCGAATCGGAGAGTTTCTTCCGTAAGCCGTTGACGACGGAGGTTCGAGTCCGATCCGATGAGCTACCAGGTCCACAGCCAGGTAAGCTTCGATTCGCGGCGTTGGAGCGATCTAGGGCTTCTAATCGGACTTTGATGAACTTCGCCTTCTTCAACGCGATGGATACATCGTTGTCCATCTTCGATCGCAACTCCTTGATCGATTTGGCGTTGTGGAGCGTTTTGCTCTGCTCGTGCGACGATTGGAGCTGATTGTGCAGCGATTCGAGCGCTCGTAGCTCGTCCTTGATCGCCTCGACGTCTTCGAAGAACTTGTCGAGGTTCACTCCGCCGGTGGACGGTGCGTTTCCGGTCATCTCGATGTTTCTGTTGCTGTTGTTGTTGTTGTAACGAGATTGTGGTGGCGGTGATGAGTTTTCTTCATTGCGGAAGCGTGAGAAGGATCCTGAGAACAGATCGTTCATATTGTTGGTGATTTTTGGGTTGATTGGATGATGAATTGTGGAGATTTGAAGGTGTATATGATGAAGATGAAGTTGAAGATGTTGTTGAATGGGGGCTTAAGGTTGATAGTTGAGGAGTTGAAGAAGTCAACTATGGGGAATTGAGAAATGGGTGAGAAGTTGCTGGTGGAGAAATTGACGTTTTCTTGACCGCGTAAAGGGGGAGAGAGATGAAGGACAACGGCAAAAGGACTGCTGCTTTAGAGCTACGTGAGGGTAACGTAATCGGTTATAAATGTATATATAATTATTAGCTTTAGTAAAAACGTGTATTAAATAAGTTGAATAAATAAAATATTAAATAAAATAAAATTTTATTAAATTATTAAATAATATATGATTAAATTATACGTGAGTAAGTACTATAAGTAATAAAACAATAATATCAACTTTCTAAAAATTTGTTTTTATATTTTATTTGTTTTTATTAAAAAATAAATCAAACATTTCGTTTAAAAACAAAACACATTTAAAAAATTTTCATTTTTAAACTATTTGATGTTTAAAAAAGGTATGATGTACGTTTTAGAAAATTTTATTTTTATAAAAATTGTTTCTCTAGAAATAAACATTAATAAAAAGATCTATTTCTTAATGTTTTTAAAAATAGTTTATAATCAAAAATATAATTAATAATAATTAGTAATTAATTAAGTTATTTAATAGAAGAGAGAAACGAAAAATATTTGTTAAGAGTGAATGTAGTGTTGCCATGTGACATCTCTAATTATCATTTTATGCCATGTGACATTCTTAGTTACATTTTTATTATAATAAGACGATAAGAAAATTATTAGAGTAAAATATTATTTTCGTCCCTCAGGTTTGACAAAAATCACAGTTTCAGTCAAATAGTTTATATATTACACTAACGTTTCAATTGTAGCATCTTGTACTTTTGTTAGGCGTTAACCTTGTTAAGTTCTTGTAAGGATCATTTATGTCATTTATGAAACTTTGAGGGCTTGTTGAGTTAAATTGAGTGTTAATAAACTAATTTGCTTAACATTGATAATAATGATAATAATATTGTTACCATAATAATAATAATAATAATAATAATAATAATAATAATATAAATGATAAGTTATAAAAATTAACAAGTTAGTTTAATGTTAAAAAAGATGGCCTATTTGCCAATTTGGAAACTTAAATTTTAACTTTTAAGCATAAAATGACAACTATTAAACTACAAGGGGGATTTAATGCCAAATTAGAAACTTAATATTAAAGTTTGTACATAAAATGCTAACTGTTAAAACCACAGGGATCAAACATGTAAATTTTAAAACTCCAAACCCCTTTACTCGCGTTTTTCCGGCCACAACTCCGGCCACCCTCCGGCCGGAGTCCGGTGGCCCTAAAACCGCAATTTTCTTTCGAATTGAAACCCCCAAAATCGTGACAACCGATTGGAAACATGATTCGAACCTGAAGATGTCACTTAAATGCGTTTATCAACCGGTTACAAACTCCAATTGAATGTATAACCGAAACCTTAAACTCCATAATCATTCAAGCCTTAATCACCAATAATAAGCCAATTAATTCAACACTAACGACCGTTTATCTAAGTCTAATCTGTTGCAAGTACCAATTACACCTGAAACCCACAAATTCACCTTGTTCGATTACCCTGTTCGTCGCGGACCTGCAAGCTAAACGAGAGCCACCTTCCGAGTGTTTTAAACTCCAATTGATTGGGGGGTTTTGCATCAAGAACACTATTCGAAGCCTCCCACGAGTTCAATTTGATTTCCATCAACGTTTGCCTAACAATCGAGCCTCGTTGTGGTCGCGGCTGGGTTCAACAATTATTCATAATCAATTAATCTACAAACAGGTGATTAAACACATGTTTAAACTCAATTTTGGTCGGGGAACAAAAGCCCCATGGTTAATTCGATCAACAACCTCGAATTGACGATCAATTTTGATCGATTGGGTTCTAGGGTTCTTAAGGATTTGGGGGTTTTGTTTAAGTAAGCTTTTTATCAATTTAAACGCGAACACTAACGCGGCTGGATGCCTTGGTTCACTGGTTAAACGCTTCCATCTCCACTTAGAGGTCCCGGGTTCGAACCCGGGCACCCTCTGTTTTTATTTAAAAAAAAAAAACTTTTTAGGCCTTTTTGGCCTTCAAATTTAATATTAAAAAAAATTTCTAAAAATTAGGAAAAATCATTTCATAAGCTTTATTTCTTTTAAAACTATTTAAACATTTTTCTGTAATTTGTTTAAAAAAATACCTTTATATTATTATCCTAAATTTAATAATATAGTTAGAATATTTTTATAAATTTAGAATTTAAATACTAGTTTAAGTTATATAAACTATTATTATTCCAAACATTACCTTTATAATTTTTTTCTTATTTGTGTTCATTTTATTTAGTGATAAAATTTAATTAAACTTTATAAACATTACAAAATTGTTATAAAAGTTATTATCAATCTATATATTTATATATAAAATATAAATAAAATCGTTCCCACGGGAATATAATTGAGTTCTTATTTGACAATAATAATTAACAAAACCCCAAACATCAAGTTGAGTTTCTTAGTCCTTGTTAATTTATTGTAAAGCTTTAATCTTGTAAATATATATTTAGGTGTCTTGTGACGATACACCTTGGAGCGACGCTTGTTATTATTCTTATTAATCGCCATTATATATTTATTGTCAAGTGAGTTTTCCTTGCCCCATTTTATTTTATTTCACACTACTTTGGGGTGAAACATGATTATCTATACATTGTACACTTATAAACGTTTGAAACTTGTAAGCACATGCAATTCATCTTATTATTATGTCATGGTTATTTGTGTATTGTAAGTGTTTATATGAGATACATAGTTTGTTTACAATCATTAACTATTGCTAGCCTGGCGACGTCTTAGATCTTTGGGCCTGACAAGCCTATTTGGTGCTAAAGCCGAGGTATTGCCGGCTCCTGATGACGTATGCTTGTTCATCATGGGAACCAAATACACTTAGCCAATCTTTTATACTTGTAATCAAGTCGAGGTTTGGTTGTGACGATATGTGTTCTATAACCTTACTTGCTTATGACCTATGACATGAATTGCTACTTGTAACTTTATCATATTATGTATAAAAACCTTGGAAACTCACCAACTATTTATAGTTGACCCTTTTATTTTTATCATGTTTCAGGAAATCCCCAAGTTTAAAGTGGACTGTTGAAGCTTGGAAATAAAACTAGGACTTGGACCTAGTTAAATAAATAAATGTTATGCTACGTTTTGTTTTATTTTGGATTATTTCATGTTTTGAGACTTATGTTTGTAATGACTTTTGAAACTTATAATTTTAATATTTACACTTAAATATAGCGTTATGTGGCTGTGAACAATCTTAACCCTCACATCTCGACGATTCCGCCGTCAAGGTTAGGGTGTGACAGATTGGTATCAGAGCCCATAACTATAGGGATTTAGGTTATTAGTAATGGTGACCTAGACTATAGCTCATACATGAACCTCATAGGATAATATTTATATTCTTGGAAATATATATATGGTTACATGCTACATAATGCTATACCTTACTTATGTGCAACTTGATGCCTTAGCATAGGTTGCCTTGTAATTGTCTAAACTTTGTTACTTGTCCCCTAAACTTAACTTTGACTCATTGACTCTCCCCGACAAATGAAACTTCTTAATCTTATTCTCGTCAACACGTGGAATCGTATACTTATGCTTAAGAATTGAATCTTTAGACTTATGTCTAATCTATGTAAATATCATCATGGTTTTGATTTCATGAACCTAAGAAATTTGTGTGACACATGGACACCTGTATTCTAGATTTCCTGGCAAAAAGGCCCTCGGGCTAAGGCAAGCATATCGCATAAATCTTACGGGACTAGTTATGCTTACCTGGGGATTTCTGGGATGAGTGATAAACCATGGTCAACATACACAAATTTCTAAGGCGAGTGGGACAACTTACCTTGACGTGTCAACGTTTTCAAATGGTAATGCGTTACCAATGGAACCATTCCATGTGTCTTACAACTTTTTGCCTTATCCTTGTTGAACATTAATCCTTGTTATTCCAATTCTCATATCTAACTCATTTGTATATTCCAGCATGTCTCGTCATCATGGAAAGCGTGGAAGTTCCGATCGTAAGTTAGCCGCCATGATTGCTCGACAAATGGCTGCTGTCATCCCGACCATGGTTGCTGAACTTAATAGCACCTTAATGACCAACGCTAGCAACAATGGAAATGGTCATGGAGAGAATAGCAACAACCAAAACGGGAACAATCAACACGGGAAAAATCAAACTTGCACTTTCAAACACTTTAGCTCTTGCAAGCCCACTAGTTTTAGTGGCAAGGAAGGAGCCACTGGTCTTCTTGAGTGGTTCGAAAGCATGGAGAATACCTTTATCAATTGTGAGTGTCCCGATGCACTCAAAGTTCGTTATGCCACTAGCATGTTCCAACAAAGGGCTCTCACCTGGTGGAACAGCGAGAGGAGGAATCGTGGACCCGATGCTATTCTAGCACTTACATGGGAAGAGTTCAAGAACATCGCCATCGCGAAGTTCTGCCCGAGAAGCGAACTGCAAAATCTGGAGGAGGAATTTTGGAATTTGAAACAAAATGATGGTGATCATTTGGCCTACTCAACTAGGCATCATGAGTTGAGTATACTGCTGCCTCACATGGTCGACACTGTCCCCCGCAACATCGAGAAGTTCATTAAGGGTGTACCACCCCAAATTCAAGATGCTGTGGTGGGTAGCCGACCCACAACCTTGGAAGAAGCCATTACTATCACCGCTCAACTCACCGAGAACCATATACGAGCGGGCACCATGTCTGTGAAGGGTGCAAAGAAGGTAGAGAAGATGGCGACCGCGAGTGTTAAGGAGACCAAAGCTGAACCGTCTTACAACAACAACAACAACAAAAAACGCAAGTTCACACCGGCACGCAACTATGTCGTGGCTGCACCCAAACAACCCCAAGGACAACTTGTACCTACTACTGCACCTGTGGCGCAAGTGCCTGGGGCTAGGGCTTATGCTGGTCCTCAGCCTATGTGCAACACGTGTAGATATCATCATCCTGGGAATCAACCATGCCGCATCTGCACCTTATGCGGTAAATATGGTCATTTGGTGGCGACTTGCCACCGTGCACCTAACAATGCCGATGTGGTCACGAACCGTGTTTGCTACAACTGTGGGGAACCTAGCCGTTTTCGCCCACAATGCCCTCGTCTTGTGGGTAATATTCCACAAGCCCGAGGATGTGCGTTCAATATCAACGCTAACCAAGCACAAGCAAACAACGATGTGGTGAATGGTACGTTAACTCACCTTTAACTTTTATGATCCGATTCATTTCATACTTTACCTGTATTGTTAAATACCTTAAAAATTGAATAGGTATGTTCCTTATTAACAAAACTTATGCCTATGTCCTATTTGATTCTGGAGCCGATAAAAGTTTTGTTTCATTAGAGTTTGAACCCATACTTGCTAAGCCACATACGAAACTAGAAAGACCTCTTACTGTTGAAGTTGTCGATGGAGAACCGATAACCGTTGACGTTATCGTTCGTGATTGCATCTTAAGTCTTGACACGTATGATTTTCTTATCGATCTTATCCCTATGAAACTTGGAAGCTTTGACGTCATCATTGGTATGGATTGGTTAGCCAAACACCATGCCGAGATCATTTGTTTCGAGAAGTGCATTCGTATACTGTTACCCTCTAGAGATACATTGAAGGTGTTCGGTGAAAAATCTTCCAAAGGGCTTAAACTCATGTCTTGCACTCAAGCCCAAAAGTGCTTAAGCAAGAAGTACATGGCCTTCTTGGCTTACGTGGTCAACACGAAAGTCAAAGGGAAAGAACTTAAGGATGTCCCTATCGTACGAGACTTTCCTGAAGTATTTCCTGATGACCTTAGTGGTTTACCTCCCGTGCGTGAAGTCGAGTTTAAAATTGACTTGATACCGGGAGCAAACCCCGTGGCCAAGTCACCATATCGGCTTGCACCATCGGAAATGCAAGAACTCTCTAGTCAACTTCAAGAGCTATCCGAGAAGGGTTTCATCCGTCCTAGTTCTTCGCCTTGGGGTGCACCTGTGCTTTTCGTGAAGAAGAAAGATGGGTCGTTTCGTATGTGCATCGATTATCGTGAGCTTAACAAACTTACCATCAAGAATCGTTATCCTCTTCCTGGCATCGATGATTTGTTTGACCAACTTCAAGGAGCTGCTATTTTCTCGAAGATCGATTTACGTTCTGGCTATCATCAATTGCAAGTCCACGATGGTGATATTCCAAAGACCGCTTTCCGTACTCGTTATGGACACTATGAGTTTATGGTGATGCCTTTTGGATTAACCAATGCTCCTGCTATCTTCATGGATCTCATGAACCGAGTATGCAAGCCTTATCTAGACAATTTTGTGATCGTCTTCATTGATGACATACTTATCTATTCCAAGTCCAACACCGATCATGAACTGCATTTGAGATTGGTTCTTGAGTTGTTAAAGAAAGAGCAATTGTACGCAAAGTTCTCGAAGTGTGACTTCTGGCTCGAGGAAGTTCAATTTCTAGGACACGTAGTGAATAGCCAAGGAATTCACGTTGATCGTGCGAAGGTGGAAGCTGTGAAGAATTGGGGTGTCCTACACCTCCTACCGAAGTTCGTTCTTTTCTTGGTCTTGCTGGTTATTATCGGCGATTCATTGCCAATTTCTCGAGGATCGCGAAACCGCTCACTACTTTGACACAAAAGAATAAACCATTCGAGTGGGGTTCCGAGCAAGAAGAAGCTTTTGAAACATTAAAGCATAAGTTGTGCAATGCTCCTATATTGACCCTACCCGATGGAAATGACGATTTCACCGTGTATTGTGATGCATCTAAACAAGGCCTTGGTTTGTTCTCATGCAACGAGGGAAGGTCATAGCTTATGCATCGAGACAATTGAAGGTTCACGAGGTGAATTATACAACACACGATCTCGAGCTTGGTGCTGTTGTATTTGCTTTGAAGATTTGGAGGCACTACCTGTATGGTACGCAATGTATAGTCTACACCGATCACAAAAGCCTTCAACACGTTTTCAATCAAAAATCTCAACATGAGACAACGTCGTTGGGTGGAGTTGATTAGTGACTATGATTGTGACATTCGTTATCATCCTGGGAAAGCAAACGTTGTAGCCGATGCATTAAGCCGAAAGATCCACAACAAGATGATCTCATTCCAAGAAATTCGCGATCGACATCAATGGTTTGACACTTTGAGTGAGTTCGATACTGAGATCCGACTTGATGTCAACGAGACCACCGTACTACTACAAAACCTGAGGATAGATAGTGACATCGAGTCTAGTATCCTGGAGGCTCAACAAATGGTACAACGAGAAGGAAGAATGAAGGATGAATTGGAGCATAATCTTCTAACCCAGTTGGAAATGAAACCTAATGGATTGATGTACTTCGCAAATCGAATTTGGGTTCCAAATCGCGATAACCTCCGTACCTTCATCATGAACGAAGCTCATCAAACTCGTTATTCAATTCATCCTGGTTCCGATAAGATGTACATGGACCTACGTGGTCAATATTGGTGGCCTGGAATGAAGAAAGACATAGCGACTTATGTAGCTAAGTGCCTCACAAGTACGAAGGTAAAGCCGAACATCAACGTCCAAGTGGATTACTTGGGCAACCCGAGATTCCTATGTGGAAATGGGAACACATATCCATGGACTTCATAACAAAGCTACCCCGAACCTCCCGAGGACATGATAGCATATGGGTGATTGTTGATCGATTGACCAAGTCGGCACATTTTATACCCATACGTGACACTTACAAGACATCAAAGTTAGCTCGTATATACGTTGATGAGATTGTAAGTCGTCATGGGGTACCTCTACACATCATATCCGACCGAGATGCTCGCTTCACATCACATTTTTGGTCGTCTATGCAAGAACTCTTGGGTACACAACTAGATCTAAGCACGGCTTACCATCCTCAAACTGATGGTCAAACCGAGCGAACGATCCAAACTTTGGAGGATTTGCTACGTCTCTGTGTTCTTGACTTTGGTGGCGATTGGGATACGCATCTACCGCTCGCGGAATTTTCGTATAACAATAGTTACCACTCGAGTATCAAGATGGCACCGTTTGAAGCACTTTATGGTCGAAAATGTCGTTCACCAATCTGTTGGACCGACTGTCACACCCCAACCTTGACGGCGGAAACGTCGAGGAGTGAGAGTTAAGATCGTTCACAGCCACATAACGCTATTAATAACCCAAATATAAATTTAATCATAAAATTCAATCGTATCAATACAATCATAAAATCCAACGAAAATAAAACCATAACATAAAAGATAACAAGTTATTAAATTTTTCAATCATTTAACTAGGTCCATCCTAGATGTGCAAGCTTCAAAGAGTAATATCAGACTTGGGCGTTTCCTGAAACATGTTAAAAATAAAAGGGTCAACAATATATTGGTGAGCATTCCATAGTTTTAAATACATAGATTATATATAAAAGATGGCAATCCAAGTCATAAGTTAGTGAATAAAGTGATTAGGGATGTTATGAACAATGCAACAATCAAACCTCGACAAAGTTTTACAAGTCTCAAACGTTTACAAGATTATACGATCAGCTAAGTGCACTTGGATCAACCAAAGCAGGCTTGTCTTGCCCATAGATCTATGACTTCGCTGGGCTAGCAATAGTTAATGATTGTACATATAACGCCATAACATGGTAACCACGAAAGTTCAACTAACCACAACTTTACAAGGTGAAATGCCATAAGTTTACAAGTCTCAAATAAGTTTACAAGTGCACTTGTATAAGTTAACATGTTTCACCCCAAAGTGCGAAAATAGGAAAAAGGGGTATAGAATACTCACATGATCAAATAATATATATTTGATGATTAATATGAATAATAATAAGCAACGTTTCAACGTGGTCTTTCACAATGCACCTAAAACAATTATATGTTTACAAGGTTATAATTTAATAATATATTTAATGGTTAAACGAGACTAGGATTTCAATTTGGTATTTAGGATTTTAATTTGATGACTTTGATTAGAGAGATCATATATATGTTTTAGTTCAAGACAAATATCATGTAAAGAATTTTAAAGAAATAAAAGCCTTTATAACAATTTTGTAAAATTTTAACTTGTCAAATATATATTTTCTATAGTAGCCATGATTGATCTATAAATATAAAATATTTAGTGTCCAAATAATCATTAAATGATTTCAAAGAAAATATTATATAAAGTTTATTTTTACATGATTAAACTAGGAAAATATTTGTTAAATTTTTATTTTATAAGAAAATTGTTAAGGTAATTGTAGAAAATGATAGAATAACTTTAAGAATTTATAAAGTTTACAAAACTACTTTTTATAATTTTCAGAAAATTTTCAATATTTTTTAAAAGCTGAAAAAGCCTAAAAAAATAGGTTGAGGGTGCCCGGGTTCGAACTCGGGACCTCTAGATTGGCAAACGAGTGTGTACCAGTAAACCAAGGCATCCAACCGCGGTTTACTTTGGTTTTAAGAACTTAAAACATAATCACAAGAAAACCCCCAAATTACATAAACCCTAGAATCAATCTTTGATCTAATTCAACCTTAGATGATTCTGTTAACCTTTACAATCATGGGGCTTTTGTTACCCGTGATTAAACGAGTGGGTTTATGTGATTAATTACCCGATTGATGACAAAACCAGAGGTATTCAACACGAAGACAGGTCGCGCACTTCCTGTGCCCAATCGATGATCAAACGTTTCTGATAATCTAATTCGTTGCACAGGTAGCTTCAAATGATCTCTGAGATGAAAAGCCCTCTGCCAATTCGTAGTTAGCAGGCTCGTATGGTGGTGTTCGAGTGGTTGCAGGTTCGCGGTTAAAGTGAGATTAAATTGGATTGTTTAAGTGCGATTCAGGTAGAATTATGTTGCATAGGAGTTTAGGTACGATTAGACGATCATGTAGGTGCAATTAATTTCATTATTATTGCGTTTAGATGTCGAACGGCTTGATGATTTAAGAATTGCCGGTTACTCGGTTATTGTGTTTGTAACCGCGTTTAGATGAGTTTAAGGCTCATAACGGCTTTCGAATCATGTTAATGATGCGATTGAGATGATTTGGAGTATTGATTAAGGGCTTTTTGTGGTGTTTTAAGCCTCGCCGGAGCTCGCCGGAACTCTGCCGGCGACGGCTGCCGGATTTACGGGGATTAAGGGGGAATGGGTTGGGTTTTTAAGAATTTGCACTTATGGTCCTTGAAGATTTCCGTCTTTATTATTTCACGCAAAAACTTCTTTTTTTTCTCTTCTTTTAAAGTTTACAAAATGACAACAAGGCCCCCTTAACTTTTTAAATCCAGGTTATAACCATCTTTTAACTTAAAATTTTTATAACTTATTATTATTATTGTTACAATTACTCTTATTATTATTATTATATTATTATTATTATTATTATTATTATTATTATTATTATTATTATTATTATTATTATTATTATTATTATATAATCATTGTAACCTTACAAATTTAAGAGCCAATTAAGGTAATATACATAAGCAACCCATAAGTTTCATGAATGACACAATTAGTCCATGCAAGAATTTAACAATGTTAACTTTACATTAACCCAAAATTACAAGTTTACAGTCTCCCCAACTTAAAAAAATTTCGTCCCGAAATTAAGAATAAAGCTAAGAGAACAAATGTGGGTATCTCTCTTTCTATGATCCTCACGCTCCCAAGTGAATTCAGCTCCACGTTTGTTTTCCCAACGGACTTTAACGATAGGTGTGGTAGTTGTTCGGCTTCTTCAGGTGTGATCCATAATCTCAACAGGCTTCTCGACGAAATGCAATGACTCATCAATTTGAATTTCCTCTAATGGAACATACAAATCTTCATCAGCCAAGCATTTCCTCAGGTTTGAGACATGGAAGACAGGATGAACCCCGTAAGTTCAAAAGGTAGCTCCAGTTTGTAAGCCACTTTTCCAATCCTTTTCAGAATCTTGAAGGGTCCTACAAAACGTGGGGCTAACTTACCCTTCTTCCCAAAACGTACAACACCCTCCATGGAGAGACCTTAAGAAGAACCATGTCGTCGACTTGAAACTCCAACGGTTTGCGTCTTTTATCGGCATAACTCTTTTGGCGACTTCTAGCCACCTCGAGATTATTTCGAATTTTGGAAATTTTGTCGGTTGTTTCTTGAATAAGCTCCGGACCAGTGATAAGATCTTCCCCAATGTCAGTCCAACAGATTGGGGAACGACATTTACGACCATACAAAGCCTCGAATGGTGCCATTTTGATACTTGAGTGGTAACTATTGTTATACGAAAATTCCGCGAGCGGTAAATGCGTATCCCAATCGCCACCAAAATCAAGGACACAAAGACGCAGTAAATCCTCGAGGGTTTGGATTGTTCGTTCGGTTTGTCCATCGGTTTGAGGATGGTAAGCCGTACTTAAATCCAATTGAGTACCCAAGAGTTCTTGCATCGATGACCAAAAGTGCGAAGTGAAACGAGCATCTCGATCGGAAATAATGTGCAATGGCACGCCATGACGACTCACAATTTCGTCAACATAGATTCGAGCCAACTTTGAAACCTTGTACGTATCTCGTATAGGTATGAAATGTGCTGTCTTGGTCAAACGGTCAACAATGACCCATATACTATCATGACCACGAGGTGTACGAGGTAACTTGGTTATGAAATCCATGGATATATGTTCCCATTTCCACATAGGGATTTCAGGTTGCTCAAGTAAACCACTTGGTCGTTGATGTTCGGCTTTGACCCTTGCGCACGTGAGACACTTGGAAACATAAGTCGCGATATCTTTCTTCATTCCAGGCCACCAATATTGACCACGCAGGTCATGTACATCTTATCGGAGCCAGGATGAACGGAAAATCGGGTTTGATGAGCTTCATTCATAATGAAGTGCCGAAGGTTGTCACGATTCGGGATCCAGAGTCGATTCAAGAAATACCACATGCCGTTCGGTTTTATCTCCAATTGTGACCGTACGTTAGTCAACAAATCTTCATCTTTTCCTTCGTCGGTTAGTGCCGCCTGTTGAGCCTCGCGAATGCATAACTCGAGGTCACTATCGATCCTTATGTTTTGGAGCATGATAGTAGCCTCGTTGACATCCACGTGAATCTCGGTATCAAATTCTCCTAACGTATCAAACCATTGCCTTCGATCTTGGATTTCTTGAAGCGAGATAGTCTTGTTGTGGACCTTGCGACTTAGTGCGTCGGCTACAACATTCGCCTTTCCAGGGTGATAGCGAATGTCGCAGTCATAGTCACTAATCAACTCAATCCAACGTCTTTGTCTCATGTTGAGATCCTTTTGATTGAACACGTGTTGGAGACTCTTATGATCGGTGTAGACTATGCATTGCGTCCCATATAAGTAGTGTCGCCAAATCTTCAATGCAAAAACCACAGCACCAAGTTCAAGATCATGCATTGTGTAGTTAACTTCATGAATCTTCAATTGTCTCGACGCGTATACTATAACTCTGCCTCGTTGCATGAGAACACAACCAAGACCTTGATTAGAAGCATCACAATATACAGTAAAGTCGTCGTTTCCATCGGGTAGTGTGAGAATAGGAGCATTACACAACTTGCGTTTCAATGTCTCGAAAGCCTCTTCTTGCTCGGGTCCCCATTCAAAAAGTCGATTCTTTTGGGTTAGCGCCGTTAATGGTTTAGCAATCTTCGAGAAATTTGCTATGAACCTACGGTAGTATCCCGCTAAACCCAGAAAAGAACGAACCTCGGTTGGGGTTGTGGGAACACACCAATTCTTCACAGCTTCAATTTTAGCAGGATCCACGTGAATTCCTTGGCTATTCACCACATGCCCTAGGAATTGAACTTCCTCCAACCAAAATTCACACTTGGAAAGCTTGGCGTATAATTGCTCCTTCTTCAAAATTCCAAGTACTTGTCGCAAGTGTGTCTCGTGATCGATTTTTGTCTTGGAATAAATAAGGATGTCATCAATAAACACGATCACGAATTTATCCAAATACGGTTTACATACTCGATTCATGAGATCCATGAACACAGCAGGCGCATTGGTCAGGCCAAAAGGCATGACCATGAACTTGTAGTGTCCATATCGAGTACGGAAAGCGGTCTTTGGAATGTCATCATCATGAACACGTAATTGATGATACCCAGAACGTAGATCGATCTTCGAGAATTGAGTTGCTCCTTGAAGTTGGTCGAAGAGGTCATCGATTTGAGGAAGAGGGTATCGGTTTTTGATAGTAAGCTTGTTGAGTTTGTGGTAATCGATGCACATACGGAATGAACCATCCTTCTTCTTCACAAATAGTACAGGTGCACCCCACGGTGATGAACTAGGGCGAATAAAACCCTTATCGGTCAACTCTTGCAGTTGACTAGCGAGCTCTTGCATTTCAGAAGGTGCAAGACGATAAGGCGATTTAGCCACATGGTTTGGGATTAAATCAATCTTGAACTCAACTTCTCGCACGGGAGGTAACCCTTTAAGATCTTTGGGAAAAACTTCGGGAAAGTCTCGCACAACAGGAATGTCCTTCAAATCCTTACCCTTGGCTTTCGTATTAACTACATATGCCATGAAAGCCATGTAGTTTTTACTTAAGCACTTGCGGGCCTTGATGCAAGACATGAGTTTGAGTCTTTGAGATGATTTCTCCCCAAAGACCCTTAAGGTATCACCAGTCGGTAAAGGAATTCGGATACACTTCTCAAAGCATAAAATTTCCGCACGTTGCTTGGCTAACCAATCCATACCAATGATAACATCAAAGCTTCCCAGATGCATAGGAATAAGGTCATCGGAAAACTCGTGTTCGTTAAGGCTCAAGGTGCAGTCACGTATTACGACATCAACGACAATAGATTTTCCATCGGCGACCTCGACCGTGAAAGACCTCTCCAGATTAGCACGCGGTTTAGAAAGTATAGGCTCGAATTCCAAGGACACGAAACTCCTATCGGCACCCGAATCAAACAATATAGAAGCATAATGACTATTTACAAGATACATACCTGTTTGGTAAGAATCCATTATTGGTATGATGAATACAGATAGGAAATTTTATAAGACAATAGACGATTTAAAAGAGTTCGACGACGTACCATTCACCACGTCGTTGTTGGCTTGAGCTTGGTTAGCATTGATGTTGAAAGCCCTTCCACGAGCCGGTGGCACAGTTCCCGCATTGCGAGGACATTGCGGACGAATATGACCAGGCTCGCCACAGTTATAGCAGGTTCGATTAGTAAGCATGGCCGTGTTGTTTGGCGCACGAAGGCAAGTAGTTACCAAGTGTCCATACTTTCCACACAATGAGTAGACTCGGCATGGAATATTGCTTGAATGATGGTACTTGCACGTGTACACATAGGGTGTGGACCAGCATAAGCTTTAGCCATGGGAGCTTGATTTGCAACCACCATTTGTTTTTTAGGGGCATTTGGTGCAGTCACAGCGTAGTTGTGTGTCGGGGTGAACTTACGCTTCTTGTTTTGAGAAGATGACTCGGCCTTTACCTCCTTTGTTGCCCCGGGTGTCACCTTCGCCATAGCCTTAGAACCCTTTGCCGACATCGTGCCAGCTCTTATATGATTCACGGTGAGCTGTGCAGTGATAGTAATCGCTTCCTCCAAAGTTGTGGGCCTACTACCCACCACAGCATCTTGAATTTGAGGTGGCACCCCCTTGATAAATTTTCGATGTTACGGGGACAGTTGTAACATCTCGTATTTTTTTTTGTTAACTAAAAGTTAATTTTGTTAGTTCTTGTAAGGGCCATTTATGCTATTTATGAAACTTGGTGGGCTATTTATGTATGATTTCTTATTTAATTTAAAGTTTATAAAATTATATGATAATAATGTTAATATTAATAAAAGTATAAATACTATTATGGAAGAATAATAATAATAATAATAATTATAATAATAACAATAATATAATAATAATAATAATGATAATAAAAATAATAATAATAAGTTATCAAAGTTAACAAGTTAAAACTTAATTAAGTTCAAGGGGGCCTAATTGTCAAATTAAAAACTTGAAATATTAAGTTTGGGCATAGAATAATAAGAATTCAAAGTTGAGGGACCAAATGTGTAAATAACCAAAACCCGCCCCTTACCCCGTAATTCCGGCAGCCGCTCCGGTCACCTTCGGCCGGAGTCCGGCGAGCCTCGAAACCGCATCAAATCTCCAAATTTTAATCCTCCAACGACTTCAATCGTCTCCAGAACACGATTCGAACTTAAACGTAAGACTTATTGGGTTTTAATTCGGTTATGGAGTGGATCGAACGTGAAACCGAAGCTGCTTAATCGATGAGTTAACCGGTCGAGCATTAAACGCTAATAATAACCAAATTAAACGAACTTAAACAATCATCCAACCAATACTAAACGTTCACAACTATCAATTACATCTAGTAACACTCAAGCAACGTAATCGGATTACCCTTTCGTCACGAACCTGCAAGCTAAGCGAGAGCCATCTTCCGAACATTTTTAACTTCTTTTGATTGAGGGCTTTGAATCAAGAACTTCATTCGAAGCTTTCCACGAGTTCAATTGATTTCCATCAACGTTTGCATAACAATCGAGCCTTGTTGTGGTCGCGGCTGGGTTCAACAATTGTTCATAGTCAATTAATCTACAAACAGGTGATTAAACACATGTTTAAACTCGATTTTGGTCGGGGAACAAAAGCCCCATGGTAATTCGACAACAACCTCGAATTGACAATCAATTTGGATCGATTGGGTTCTAGGGTTCTTAGGATTTGGGGGTGTTGTTTAGGTATGCTTTTTATTAATTTAAACGCGAACACTAACGCGGCTGGATGCCTTGGTTCACTGGTTATGTACTCCACTCACACACATGAGGTCCCGGGTTCGAACCCGGGCACCATCATGTTATTTTTTTAAAGGGTTTTAACCCTAATTAAATTATAAAACGTTTTAATACATATAAAAATTTTATAAACTTTAAATATTTTTAAAAAGGCATCATATATTTCTGTATTTCTCTTTTAGTCTAAGTAATTATTATTATTATTATTTTTTTTCTTTCTTGAATAATAAAATGGATTACAAATAATAACTAAAAATTATTATTGTTTCAAAATGTTTCTTTTAATACCGTTTAATGGTACTTAATTCTTTTTGCTATACAAATCTATTCAAATTTTATGAAACTTTCAAAATGTTATAATTTTTTTTTTCACATAGTGAGTATAAAACATAATTATATATTTTTAGAAAATATAAATGATTTTCATTTGTAAAAATAATTATTTAACAAACCTCAAACCCCACTTAATCCTTGTACTCATTAATTAGTTAACCATTATGTTTAAGTTTAAATCTTGTAATATATATTTAGGTGTCTTGTGACGATACACCTTGGAGCGACGCTTGTTAATATTATTATTAAACCGCCATTATATATTTATTGTCAAGTGAGTTTTCTTGCCCCCTTTTTACTTATTTCACACTATTTTGGGGTGAAACATGATAGCTATACATGATACACTTATACACGTTTGAGACTTGTAAATCACGTGCAATTCAACTTATTATTTTGTCATGGTTATTTGTTATTGTAAGTGTTTATATGAGATACATAGTTTGTTTACAATCATTAACTATTGCTAGCCTGGCAACGTCTTAGATCTTTGGGCCTGACAAGCCTATTTGGTGCTAAAGTCGATGTATTACCGACTCCTAGGAGCCGTATGCTGTGCACTAGGGAACCAAATACACTTAGCCAATCTTTTATACTTGTAATCAAGTCGAGGTTTGGTTGTAACGATATGTGTTCTATAACCTTACTTGCTTATGACCTATGACATGATTGCTACTTGTAACTTTATATATGTATGTAAAAACCTTGGAAACTCACCAACTATTTATAGTTGACCTTTATTTTATCATGTTTCAGGAAATCCCCAAGTTTAAAGTGGACTTTTGAAGCTTGGAAATAAAACTAGGACTGGACCTAGTAAATAAATAAAGTTATGCTACGTTTTGTTTTATTGGGATTATTTCATGTTTGGTGACTTATGTTTGTAATGACTTTTGAAACTTATATTTTAATATTTACACTTAAATATAGCGTTATGTGGCTGTGAACAATCTTAACCCTCACATCTCGACGATTCCGCCGTCAAGGTTGGGGTGTGACAGATTGGTATCAGAGCCCATAACTATAGGATTTAGGTTATTAGTAATGGTGACCTAGACTATAGCTTATGCATGAACCTCATAGGATAATATTATATTCTTGGAAATATATATATTGTTACATGCTACATAATGCTATACTTATGTGCAACTTGATGCCTTAGCATAGGTTGCCTTGTAATTGTCTAAACTTTGTTACTTGTCCCTAAACTTAACTTTGACTCATTGACTCTCCCCGACAAATGAAACTTCTTAATCTTATTCTCGTCAACACGTGGAATCGTATACTTATGCTTAAGAATTGAATCTTTAGACTTATGTCTAATCTATTTAAATCTCATCATGGTTTTGATTTCATAAACCTAAGAAATTTGTGTGACACATGGACACCTGTATTCTGGATTTCCTGGCAAAAGGCCCTCGGGCTAAGGCAAGCATATCGCATAAATCCTACGGGACTAGTTATGCTTACCTGGGGATTTCTGGGATGAGTGATAAACCATGGTCAACATACACAAATTTCTAAGGCGAATGGGTCAACTTACCTTGACGTGTCAACGTTTCCAAATGGTAATGCGTTACCAAATGGAACCATTCCATGTGCCTTACAACTTTTTGCCTTATCCTGTTGAACATTAATCCTTGTTATTCCAATTCTCATATAACTCATTTGTATATTCCAGCATGTCTCGTCATCATGGAAAGCGTGGAAGTTCCGATCGTAAGTTAGCCGCCATGATTGCTCGACAAATGGCTGTGTGTCATTCCGACCATGGTTGCTGAACTTAATAGCACCTTAATGACCAACGCTAGCAACAATGGAAATGGTCATGGAGAGAATAGCAACAATCAAAACGGGAACAATCAACACGGGAATAATCAAACTTGCACCTTCAAACACTTCAGCTCTTGCAAGCCCACTAGTTTTAGTGGCAAGGAAGGAGCCACTGGCCTTCTTGAGTGGTTCGAAAGCATGGAGAATACCTTTATCAATTGTGAGTGTCCCGATGCACTCAAGGTTCGTTATGCCACTAGTATGTTCCAACAAAGGGCTCTTACCTGGTGGAATAGCGAGAAGAGGAATCGTGGACCCGATGCCATTCTAGCACTTACATGGGAAGAGTTCAAGAACATCGCCATCGCGAAGTTCTGCCCAAGAAGTGAATTGCAAAAGTTGGAAGAAGAGTTTTGGAATTTGAAACAAAATGATGGTGATCATTTGGCCTACTCAACTAGACATCATGAGTTGAGTATACTGCTGCCCCATATGGTCGACACTGTCCCCGCAACATCGAGAAGTTCATTAAGGGTGTACCACCCCAAATTCAAGATGCTGTGGTGGGTAGCCGACCCACAACCTTGGAAGAAGCCATTACAATCACCGCTCAACTCACCGAGAACCATATAAGAGCGGGCACCATGTCTGTGAAGGGTGCAAAGAAGGTAGAGAAGACGGCTACCGAGGCGGTTAAGGAGACCAAAGCTGAACCGTCTAACAGCCACAACAACAACAAGAAGCGCAAGTTCACACCGGCGCGTAACTATGCCGTGGCTGCACCTAAACAACCCCAAAGGCAACCTGTACCTGCGGCTACATCTGTGGCACAAGTGCCTTGGGCTAGGGCTTATGCTGGTCCTCAACCGATGTGCAGCACGTGTAGGTATCATCATCCAGGGAATCAACCATGCCGCATTTGCACCTTGTGCGGTAAATATGGTCATTGGTGGCGACTTGCCACCGTGCACCTAACAATGCCGCTGTGGTCACAAACCGTGTTTGCTACAACTGTGGGGAACCTGGCCATTTCGCCCACAATGCCCTCGTCTTGTGGGTAATGTTCCACAAGCCCGAGGACGTGCTTTCAACATCAACGCTAACCAAGCACAAGCAAACAACGATGTGGTGAATGGTACGTTAACTCACCCTTAAATTTTGTGATCAAATTCATTTCATATTTTACTTGTATTGTTAAATACCTTAAAAATTGAACAGGTATGTTCCTTAACAAAACTTATGCCTATGTCCTATTTGATTCTGGAGCCGATAAAGTTTTGTTTCATTAGAGTTTGAACCCATACTTGCTAAGCCACATACGAAACTAGAAAGACCTCTATGTTGAAGTTGCCGATGGAGAACCAATTACCGTTGACGTTATCGTTCGTGATTGCATCTTAAGTCTTGACACGCATGACTTTCTTATCGATCTTATCCCTATGAAACTTGGAAGCTTTGACGTCATCATTGGTATGGATTGGTTAGCCAAACACCATGCTGAGATCATTTGTTTCGAGAAGTGCATTCGTATACCGTTACCCTCTGGAGATACGTTGAAGGTGTTCGGTGAAAAATCTTCTAAAGGGCTTAAACTCATGTCTTGCACTCAAGCCCGAAAGTGCTTAAACAAGAAGTATATGGCCTTCTTGGCTTATGTGGTCAACACGAAAGTCAAAGGGAAAGAACTTAAGGATGTCCCTATCGTACGAGACTTTCCTGAAGTATTTCCGATGACCTTAGTGGTTTACCTCCCGTGTGTGAAGTCGAGTTAAAATTGACTTGATACCGGGAGCAAACCCGTGGCCAAGTCACCATATCGGCTTGCACCATCGGAAATGCAAGAACTCTCTTGTCAACTGCAAGAGCTGTCCGAGAAAGGCTTCATCCGTCCTAGTTCTTCGCCTTGGGGTGCACCTGTTCTTTTCGTGAAGAAGAAAGATGGATCGTTTCGTATGTGCATCGATTATCGCGAGCTTAACAAACTTACCATCAAGAATCGTTATCCTCTTCCTCGCATCGATGACTTGTTTGATCAACTTCAAGGAGCTGCCATATTCTCGAAAATTGACCTACGTTCTGGATATCATCAATTACGAGTTCATGAGAATGACATCCCAAAGACCGCTTTCCGTACTCGTTATGAACTATGAGTTTATGGTGATGCCTTTTGGTTTAACCAATGCTCCTGCTGTCTTCATGGATCTCATGAACCGAGTATGCAAGCCTTATCTAGACAAGTTTGTGATCGTCTTATTGATGACATACTTATCTATTCCAAGTCCAACACCGATCATGAGCTGCATTTGAGATTGGTTCTTGAGTTGTTAAAGAAAGAGCAATTGTACGCAAAGTTCTCGAAGTGTGATTTCTGGCTCGAGGAAGTTCAATTTCTAGGACACGTGGTGAATAGCCAAGGAATTCACGTTGATCCGCAAAGGTGGAAGCTGTGAAGAATTGGTGTGTTCCTACAACTCCTACCGAAGTTCGTTCTTTTCTTGGTCTTGCTGGTTATTATCGGCGATTCATTGCCAATTTCTCGAGGATCGCGAAACCGCTCACTACTTTGACACAAAAGAATAAACCATTCGAGTGGGGTTCCGAGCAAGAAGAAGCTTTTGAAAATTAAAGCATAAGTTGTGCAATGCTCCTATATTGACCCTACCCGATGGAAACGACGATTTCACCGTGTATTGTGATGCATCTAAACAAGGCCTTGGTTGTGTTCTTATGCAACGAGGGAAGGTCATAGCTTATGCATCGAGACAATTGAAGGTTCACGAGGTGAATTATACAACACACGATCTCGAGCTTGGTGCTGTTGTATTTGCTTTGAAGATTTGGAGGCACTACCTGTATGGTACGCAATGTATAGTTTACACCGATCACAAAAGCCTTCAACACGTTTTCAATCAAAAAGATCTCAACATGAGACAACGTCGTTGGGTGGAGTTGATTAGTGACTATGATTGTGACATTCGTTACCATCCTGGTAAAGCAAACGTTGTGGCCGATGCACTGAGCCGAAAGATTCACAACAAGATGATTTCATTCCAAGAAATTCGAGATCGACGTCAATGGTTGACACCTTGGGTGAGTTCGATACTGAAATTCGACTAGATGTCAATGAGACCACCGTACTACTACAAAACCTGAGAATAGATAGTGACATCGAGTCTAGCATCCTGGAGGCTCAACAAGTGGTTCAACGAGAAGGGAGAATGAAGGATGAGTTGGAGCATAATCTTCTAACCCAATTGGAAACGAAATCCAATGGATTGATGTACTTCGCCAATCGTATTTGGGTTCCAAATCGCGATAACATTCGTACCTTTATTATGAACGAAGCTCATCAAACTCGTTATTCAATTCATCCTGGTTCCGATAAGATGTACATGGACCTACGTGGCAATATTGGTGGCCTGGAATGAAGAAAGACATAGCGACTTATGTAGCTAAGTGCCTCACATGTACGAAAGTTAAAGCCGAACATCAACGTCCAAGTGGATTACTTGAGCAACCCGAGATCCCTATGTGGAAATGGGAACACATATCCATGGATTTCATAACAAAGATACCCCGAACCTCTCGAGGACATGATAGCATATGGGTAATCGTTGACCGATTGACCAAGTCGGCACATTTTATACCCATACGTGACACTTACAAGACATCAAAGTTAGCTCGTATATACGTTGATGAGATTGTAAGTCGTCATGGGGTACCTCTGCACATCATATCTGACCGAGATGCTCGTTTCACTTCACATTTTTGGTCGTCTATGCAAGAACTTTGGGTACACAATTGGATCTAAGCACGGCTTACCATCCTCAAACTGATGGTCAAACCGAGCGAACGATCCAAACTTTGGAGGATTTGCTACGTCTCTGTGTTCTTGACTTTGGTGGCGATTGGGATACGCATCTACCGCTCGCGGAATTTTCGTATAACAATAGTTACCACTCGAGTATCAAGATGGCACCGTTTGAAGCACTTTATGGTCGTAAATGTCGTTCACCGATCTGTTGGACCGACATTGGTGAAAACTTCATCACTGGTCCTGAACTTATACAAGAGACGACCGATAAAGTTTCTATTATTCGCAAGAACCTTGAAGTGGCGAGAAGTCGTCAAAAGAGTTATGCTGACAAGCGACGTAAGCCATTAGAATTCCAAGTTGGGGAGATGGTTCTTCTCAAGGTTTCACCATGGAAAGGGGTGGTTCGTTTTGGAAAGAAGGGCAAACTGGCTCCAAGGTTTGTAGGACCTTTCAAAATCCTGAAAAGGATGGGAAAGTGGCTTATAAACTAGAGTTACCTTCCGACCTTAGTGGAATTCATCCGGTGCCACGTCTCAAATTGAGAAAGTGTTTGGCTGACGAAAGTCTGCATGTTCCGTTGGAAGACATCCAGGTTGACGAGTCATTACATTTTGTCGAGAAACCTGTTGAGATCATGGACCGCATAATGAAAAAGACTAGAACCACAACAACCCCAATCGTCAAGGTTCGTGGGAAAATAAACGTGGCGCTGAATTTACTTGGGAACGAGAGGAGCACATGAAGAAGAATACCCGTTCTATTTGTATAGTTTCATTTTTCTTAATTCGGGACGAAATTCTTTCAAGTTGGGGAGACTGTAACATCTCGTATTTTTTTTTGTTAACTAAAAGTTAATTTTGTTAGTTCTTGTAAGGGCCATTTATGCTATTTATGAAACTTGGTGGGCTATTTATGTATGATTTCTTATTTATTTAAAGTTTATAAATATTATATGATAATAATGTTAATATTAATAAAAGTATAAATACTATTATGGAAGAATAATAATAATAATAATAATTATAATAATAACAATAATAATAATAATAATAATGATAATAAAAATAATAATAATAAGTTATCAAAGTTAACAAGTTAAAACTTAATTAAGTTCAAGGGGGCCTAATTGTCAAATTAAAAACTTGAAATATTAAGTTTGGGCATAGAATAATAAGAATTCAAAGTTGAGGGACCAAATGTGTAAATAACCCAAAACCCCCCCTTACCCCGTAATTCCGGCAGCCGCTCCGGTCACCTTCGGCCGGAGTCCGGCGAGCCTCGACCGCATCAAATCTCCAAATTTTAATCCTCCAACGACTTCAATCGTCTCCAGAACACGATTCGAACTTAAACGTAAGACTTAATTGGGTTTTAATTCGGTTATGGAGTGGATCGAACGTGAAACCGAAGCTTTAATCGATGAGTTAACCGGTCGAGCATTAAACGCTAATAATAACCAAATTAAACGAACTTAAACAATCATCCAACCAATACTAAACGTTCACAACTATCAATTACATCTAGTAACACTCAAGCAACGTAATCGGATTACCCTCTTCGTCACGAACCTGCAAGCTAAGCGAGAGCCATCTTCCGAACATTTTTAACTTCTTTTGATTGAGGGCTTTGAATCAAGAACTTCATTCGAAGCTTTCCACGAGTTCAATTTGATTTCCATCAACGTTTGCATAACAACGAGCCTGTTGTGGTCGCGGCTGGGTTCAACAATTGTTCATAGTCAATTAATCTACAAACAGGTGATTAAACACATGTTTAAACTCGATTTTGGTCGGGGAACAAAAGCCCCATGGTTAATTCGACCAACAACCTCGAATTGACAATCAATTTGGATCGATTGGGTTCTAGGGTTCTTAAGGATTTGGGGTGTTTTTAGGTATGCTTTTTATTAATTTAAACGCGAACACTAACGCGGCTGGATGCCTTGGTTCACTGGTTATGTTACTCCACTCACACACATGAGGTCCCGGGTTCGAACCCGGGCACCATCATGTTATTTTTTTAAAGGGTTTAACCCTTAATTAAATTATAAAAACGTTTTAATACATATAAAAATTATTTTATAAACTTTAAATATTTTTAAAAAGGCATCATATATTTTCTGTATTCTCTTTTAGTCTAAGTAATTATTATTATTATATTTTTTTTCTTTCTTGAATAATAAAATGGATTACAAATAATAACTAGGACCTGGACCTAGTTAATAAATAAATGTTATGCTACGTTTTTGTTTTATTTGGGATTATTTCATGTTTGTGACTTATGTTTGTAATGACTTTTGAAACTTATAATTTTAATATTTACACTTAAATATAGCGTTATGTGGCTGTGAACAATCTTAACCCTCACATCTCGACGATTCCGCCGTCAAGGTTGGGGTGTGACAACAGTGTCCACCATGTGTGGTAGAAGCATACTCAACTCATGATGCCGGTGGAATAAGCCAAATGATTCCCACCATCTTGTTAAGGTTCCAGAACTCCTCCTCCAGCTTTTGCAATTCGCTTCTTGGGCAGAACTTTTGGATCATATATCTTGAATTCCTCCCAGGGCATCGCCATTGCAACCTCAGTTCCCGGTTTCTCTTTTCACTATTCCACCAAGTTAGCGCTCGTTGTTGAAGAACACTTGTGGCATAGCGAACCTTGAGCTCGTCGGGGCACTCGCTAATAATAAATGTGTTCTCCATACTCTCAAACCACTCGAGAAGTCCAGTGGCTCCTTTTCCACTAAAACTAGTGGGTTTGCACGAGTTGAAGTGTTTGAAGGTGCAAGTACGATTGTTCCTTGTTGATTATTCCCGTTTTGATTGTTGTTGTTGTCTCCATTAGCACCACTATTGTTCCCATTGGTGTTGTGGTGCTATTAGCCATAGTGTGCTATTAAGTTCAGCAACCATAGTCGGAAGAACGGCCGCCATTTGTCGGGCAATCATGGCAGCTAGCTTACGGTCGGAACTTCCACGCTTTCCATGGTGACGAGACATGCTGGAATATGCCAAATGAGTTAGACACGAGAAATAGAAATACAAGGATTATAATTAACAAGGATAAGGCAAGAGTTGCAAGGTACTTGGAATGGTTCTATTTGGTAACGCATTACCATTTGGAAACGTTGACACGTCAAGGTAAGTGACCCATTCGCCTTAGAAGTTTGTGTATGTTGACCATAGTTTATCACTCATCCCGGAAATCCCCAGGTAAGCATAACTAGTCCCGTAGGATTTATGCGATATGCTTGCCTTAGCCTAAGGGCCTTTTGCCAGGAAATCCAGAATACAGGTGTCTATGTGTCACACAAATTTCTTAGGTTCATGATATCAAAACCTTGATGAGATTTATATAGATTAGACATAACGTCTAAAGATCCAAGTCATAACATAAGTATAAGATTCCACGTGTCGACGAGAATAAGATTAAGAGATTTCATATCGGGGAGAGTCAAGAGTCAAAGCTAAGTTTAGGGAGACAAGTAACAATGTTTAGGCAAACCTATGCTAAGGCATCATATTGCACATAAGTGGGCATAACATTATGTAGCATGCAAACTATATAAGTTTTCAATATAGGATCATATTTCTATAAGGTTCATGCATACTATAGTCTAGGTCACCATTTCTAATAACCTAGATCCCTATAGTTATGGGCTCTGATACCAATCTGTCACACCCCAACCTTGACGGCGGAAACGTCGAGGAGTGAGAGTTAAGATCGTTCACAGCCACATAATGCTATTAATAACCCAAATATAATTTAATCATAAAATTCAATCGTATCAATACAATCATAAAATCCAACGAAAATAAAACCATAACATAAAAGATAACAAGTTATTAAATTTTTCAATCATTTAACTAGGTCCATTCCTAGATGTGCAAGCTTCAAAGAGTAATATCAGACTTGGGCGTTTCCTAAAACATGTTAAAAATAAAAGGGTCAACAATAATGTTGGTGAGCATTTCATAGTTTTAAATACATAGATTATATATAAAAGATGGCAATCCAAGTCATAAGTTAGTGAATAAAGTGATTAGGGATGTTATAAACAATGCAACAATCAAACCTCGACAAAGTTTTACAAGTCTCAAACGTTTACAAGATTATACGATCAGCTAATGGCACTTGGATCAACCAAAGCAGGCTTGTCTTGCCCATAGATCTATGACTTCGCTGGGCTAGCAATAGTTAATGATTGTACATATAACGCCATAACATGGTAACCACGAAAGTTCAACTAACCACAACTTTACAAGGTGAAATGCCATAAGTTTACAAGTCTCAAATAAGTTTACAAGTGCAATTGTATAAGTAACATGTTTCACCCCAAAGTGCGAAAATAGGAAAAAGGGGTATAGAATACTCACATGATCAAATAATATATATTTGATGATTAATATGAATAATAATAAGCAACGTTTCAACGTGGTCTTTCACAATGCACCTAAAAAAATTATATGTTTACAAGGTTATAATTTAATAATATATTTAATGGTTAAACGAGACTAGGATTTCAATTTGGTATTTAAGGATTTTAATTTGATGACTTTGATTAGAGAGATCATATATATGTTTTAGTTCAAGACAAATATCATGTAAAGAATTTTAAAGAAATAAAAGCCTTTATAACAATTTTGTAAAATTTTAACTTGTCAAATATATAATTTTCTATAGTAGCCATGATTGATCTATAAATATAAAATGTTTAGTGTCCAAATAATCATTAAATGATTTCAAAGAAAATATTATATAAAGTTATTTTTACATGATTAAACTAGGAAAATATTGTTAAATTTTTATTTTTATAAGAAAATTGTTAAGGTAATTGTAGAAAATGATAGAATAACTTTAAGAATTTATAAAGTTTACAAAACTACTTTTTATAATTTTCAGAAAATTTTCAATATTTTTTTAAAAGCTGAAAAAGCCTAAAAAAATAGGTTGAGGGTGCCCGGGTTCGAACTCGGGACCTCTAGATTGGCAAACGAGTGTGTAACCAGTAAACCAAGGCATCCAACCGCGGTTTACTTTGGTTTTAAGAACTTAAAACATAATCACAAGAAAACCCCCAAATTACATAAACCCTAGAATCAATCTTTGATCTAATTCAACCTTAGAGATTTGTTAACCTTTACAATCATGGGGCTTTTGTTACCCGTGATTAAACGAGTGGGTTTATGTGATTAATTACCAGATTGATGGCAAAATCAGAGGTATTCAACACGAAGAACAGGTCGCGCACTTCCTGTGCCCAATCGATGATCAAACGTTTCTGATAATCTAATTCGTTGCACAGGTAGCTTCAAATGATCTCTGAGATGAAAAGCCCTCTGCCAATTCGTAGTTAGCAGGCTCGTATGGTGGTGTTCGAGTGGTTGCAGGTTCGCGGTTAAAGTGAGATTAAATTGGATTGTTTAAGTGCGATCAGGTAGAATTATGTTGCATAGGAGTTTAGGTACGATTAGACGATCATGTAGGTGCAATTAATTTCATTATTATTGCGTTTAGATGTCGAACGGCTTGATGATTTAAGAATTGCCGGTTACTCGGTTAATTGTGTTTGTAACGGCGTTTAGATGAGTTTAAGGCTCATAACGGCTTTCGAATCATGTTAATGATGCGATTGAGATGATTTGGAGTATTGATTAAGGGCTTTTTGTGGCGTTTTAAGCCTCGCCGGAGCTCGCCGGAACTCTGCCGGCGACGGCTGCCGGATTTACGGGGATTAAGGGGGAATGGGTTGGGTTTTAAGAATTTGCACTTATGGTCCTTGAAGATTTCCGTCTTTATTATTTCACGCAAAAACTTCTTTTTTTTCTCTTCTTTTAAAGTTTACAAAATGACAACAAGGCCCCCTTAACTTTTTAAATCCAGGTTATAACCATCTTTTAACTTAAAATTTTTATAACTTATTATTATTGTTACAATTACTCTTATTATTATTATCATTATTATTATTATTATTATATTATTATTATTATTATATTATTATTATTATTATTATTATTATTATTATTATTATATTATTATTATAATCATGGTAACCTTACAAATTTAAGAGCCAATTAAGGTAATATACATAAGCAACCCATAAGTTTTATGAATGACACAATTAGTCCATGCAAGAATTTAACAATGTTAACTTTACATTAACCCAAAATTACAAGATGTTACACCGACATTGGTGAAAACTTCATCACTCGTCCTGAACTTATACAAGAGACAACCGATAAAGTTTCTATCATTCGCAAGAACCTCGAAGTGGCGAGAAGTCGTCAAAAGAGCTATGCTGACAAGCGACGTAAGCCATTGGAATTCCAAGTTGGGGAGATGGTTCTTCTCAGGTTTCACCGTGGAAAGGTGTGGTTCGCTTTGGAAAGAAGGGCAAGCTGGCTCCAAGGTTGTAGGACCTTTCAAAATCCTGAGAAGGATTGGGAAAGTGGCTTATAAACTGGAGCTACCTTCCGACCTTAGTGGAGTTCATCCTGTATTTCACGTCTCAAATTTGAGAAAGTGCTTGGCCGACAAAAGTCTGTATGTTCCGTTGGAAGATAATCAGATCGACGAGTCCTTGCATTTCTTCGAGAAACCTGTTGAAATCTTGGATCGTATAATGAAGAAGACTAGAACCACGACAACCCCAATTGTCAAGGTTCGTTGGGAAAATAAACGTGGCACTGAATTTACTTGGGAACGTGAGGAGCACATGAAGAAGAGATATCCATTCTTATTTGTATAGTTTCATTTCTTTTAATTTCGGGACGAAATTCTCTTAAGTTGGGGGGACTGTAGCATCTTGTACTTTTGTTAAATTAGGCGTTAACCTTGTTAAGTTCTTGTAAGGATCATTTATGTCATTTATGAAACTTTGAGGGCTTGTTGAGTTAAATTGGGTGTTAATAAACTAATTTGCTTAACATTGATAATAATGATAATAATATTGTTACCATAATAATAATAATAATAATAATATAATAATAATAATAATAATAATAATAATAATAATAATATAATAATAATAAAATAATAATAATACAAATGATAAGTTATAAAAATTAACAAGTTAGTTTAATGTTAAAAAAGAGGGCCTATTTGCCAATTTGGAAACTTAAATTTTAACTTTTAAGCATAAAATGACAACTATTAAACTACAAGGGGGATTTAATGCCAAATTAGAAACTTTAATATTAAAGTTTGTACATAAAATGCTAACTGTTAAAACCACAGGGATCAAACATGTAAATTTTAAAACTCCAAACCCCTTTACTCGCGTTTTTCCGGCCACAACTCCGGCCACCCTCCGGCCGGAGTCCGGTGGCCCTAAAACCGCAATTTTCTTTCGATTGAAACCCCCAAAATCGTGGCAACCGATTGGAAACATAATTCGAACCTGAAGATGTCACTTAAATGCGTTTATCAACCGGTTACAAACTCCAATTGAATGTATAACCGAAACCTTAAACTCCATAATCATTCGAGCCTTAATCACCAATAATAAGCCAATTAATTCAACACTAACGACCGTTTATCTAAGTCTAATCTGTTGCAAGTACCAATTACACCTGAAACCCACGAATTCACCTTGTTCGATTACCCTGTTCGTCGCGGACCTGCAAGCTAAACGAGAGCCACCTTCCGAGTGTTTTAAACTCCAATTGATTGGGGGTTTTGCATCAAGAACACTATTCGAAGCCTCCCACGAGTTCAATTTGATTTCCATCAACGTTTGCCTAACAATCGAGCCTCGTTGTGGTCGCGGCTGGGTTCAACAATTATTCATAATCAATTAATCTACAAACAGGTGATTAAACACATGTTTAAACTCGATTTTGGTCGGGAAACAAAAGCCCCATGGTTAATTCGATCAACAACCTCGAATTGACGATCAATTTTGATCGATTGGGTTCTAGGGTTCTTAAGGATTTGGGGGTTTTGTTTAAGTAAGCTTTTTATCAATTTAAATGCGAACACTAACGCGGCTGGATGCCTTGGTTCACTGGTTAAACGCTTCCATCTCCACTTAGAGGTCCCGGGTTCGAACCCGGGCACCCTCTGTTTTTATTTAAAAAAAAAAACTTTTTAGGCCTTTTTGGCCTTCAAATTTAATATTAAAAAAATTTCTAAAAATTAGGAAAAATCATTTCATAAGCTTTATTTCTTTTAAAACTATTTAAACATTTTTCTGTAATTTGTTTAAAAAAAATACCTTTATATTATTATCCTAAATTTAATAATATAGTTAGAATATTTTTATAAAATTTAGAATTTAAATACTAGTTAAGTTATATAAACTATTATTATTCCAACATTACCTTTATAATTTTTTTCTTATTTGTGTTCATTTTATTTAGTGATAAAATTAATTTAAACTTTATAAACATTACAAAATTGTTATAAAAGTTATTATCAATCTATATATTTATATATAAAATATAAATAAAATCGTTCCCACGGGAATATAATTGGGTTCTTATTTGACAATAATAATTAACAAAACCCCAAACATCAAGTTGAGTTTCTTAGTCCTTGTTAATTTATTGTAAAGCTTTAATCTTGTAAATATATATATTTAGGTGTCTTGTGACGATACACCTTGGAGCGACGCTTGTGATTATTCTTATTAATCGCCATTATATATTTATTGTCAAGTGAGTTTTTCTTGCCCCATTTTATTTTATTTTACACTGCTTTGGGGTGAAACATGATTATCTATACATTGTACACTTATAAACGTTTGAGACTTGTAAGCACATGCAATTCATCTTATTATTGTCATGGTTATTTGTGTATTGTAAATGTTTATATGATATACATAGTTTGTTTACAATCATTAACTATTGCTAGCCTGGCGACGTCTTAGATCTTGGGCCTGACAAGCCTATTTGGTGCTAAAGCCGAGGTATTGCCGGCTCCTGATGACGTATGCTTGTTCATCATGGGAACCAAATACACTTAGCCAATCTTTTATACTTGTAATCAAGTCGAGGTTTGGTTGTGACGATATGTGTTCTATAACCTTACTTGCTTATGACCTATGACATGAATTGCTACTTGTAACTTTATCATATTATGTATAAAAACCTTGGAAACTCACTAACTATTTATAGTTGACCCTTTTATTTTTATCATGTTTCAGGAAATCCCCAAGTTTAAAGTGGACTGTTGAAGCTTGGAAATAAAACTAGGACTTGGACCTAGTTAAATAAATAAATGTTATGCTACGTTTTGTTTTATTTGGGATTATTTCATGTTTTGAGACTTATGTTTGTAATGACTTTTGAAACTTATAATTTTAATATTTACACTTAAATATAGCGTTATGTGGCTGTGAACAATCTTAACCCTCACATCTCGACGATTCCGCCGTCAAGGTTGGGGTGTGACATCAATAGTTTTGAAGTTTTATTTCAATTTCACCCAACCCATTAACATTGTTAAAAACTTAAGTTAGCTTAGTAGGAAATGACGATACTACCCGTTTAAGTACCAAGATGCAAATTAAACCACATCAACCCCCTTCTACTCCTCCTTCGTCCTCCCCCCCCCCCCCCTCTCTCTCTCTCACCTGAAGAACCGACCACAACCTTCGACCTCTCTCCCGTCGCCACTAGTCGCCACCTGCAGCCGCTCTCTCCGGCCATCACTCCCAAAACACAGTCTCCCCCACTTCATTCCACTCCCCTAAACTAGATCCAATCCTACAGATCTAAGATCTGGTGTGTTAGAAATAGATTTGAGAATAAAAGATGATGATATTGCTATGGTGGTGGATGTGATGCCAATGGTTCTTTTACAATAAAACGAGAAGATAAAGGCGGGGTGGGGTAGGGGATAGGGATTAGAGGAGCAGGTTATATAAATCAAGGGCACGAAGGTCTTTTTATATTATTTAATGAACAAAACACTAACAGTGTTAATGGGTTGGTGAAATTGAAATAAAACTTAAAACTATTGGACTGTCAGTGTAATAAATAAACTATTGAATTGAACCCGTAATTTTCGTCAAACCTCAGGGACAAAAACATTAATTTACTCATTATTATTATTATTATTATTATTTATTATTATTATTATATTATTATTATTATATTATTATTATTATTATTATTATTTTATTATTATTATTATTATTATTATTATTATTATTATATTATTATTATTATTATTATTATTATTATTATTATTATTATTATTATTATTTCAATCAAGTTATTGTATACGTATATAAACAATAAAATAAGGGTGGTTGGGCATACACATCATATACATCACACTACACTACATACATATAAATCATAATTTGTTATGTCAAATCATACAATTACACACTGTCATGTGGGGGACCGACAACGGTGTTGCAACGTAACGCTGCACATCACCGTGGGGTTCCAGTGTGGGCGCCCTCACCGGACTTGCCACCTAATTGTTGTGTTGATAGTCTTTTACTCTTTTAGTCCAGTCGTACATGTGATGTTTATGTCACCTGCATTTGTTCTATCTTCTTTTATGAATTAAAAGAGTTGGATGATATTTATGTGATCCAAGAAAATAGAAACTATTGACTTCTTGAATGTAACAAAGATATTTTTAAGTATTAGAATGTCCTTTCGAGACGAATCCACTCAAGTCTAAGTCGATCGTCGTTTACAAGATTAAATATTAACCATAAAAATAACCACAACAAGTATATTTTATCTATAACACAACTACAAATAGAGTCTGGGGGGATGAAATATAAGCAAACGTTGCCCATATTACCTGCATTTGTTCGTCTTCTTATATAAATATCTATTTGATCCTTGAAAGTAGAAGCTATTGACTTTTGGGAGATAGCAAAGTTATCTTAATATTAGAATGTTCTATCTAGAAAAATCCACTCATGTCTAATATCTAAGTCCACGATTACCCTCGTTTACTGGATCAACCATATCATAAACATAAAAAGAGTAAAATATAAGCAAATGTTACCCATATCACAAAGGATAGCAAGACTACTTACGACAAAACTTTTAGCTCCATTGTACATAAGAAAACAGAGACGACGAAAAAAATCAATTACTGACAATAATCGATCAAGCAACACAAACAAAAATATATAATGATCAACAATATACAAAAATCATAGATCGAATGCTATATAAATGTCAACAAGTTAATGGAACCATGTACACCACATTTATATACGTGATGTACTTATATATTTATGCCAGACCCTTTGTGTATCTAGATAATATCCAGTAGACTTGCCAAAACTATAATAATCTAGAATCTAGATTATGATGAAAAGAACAAAGTATGCTAGACATATTATAGTTTTGATTTGATTACATATATAACTTAGAGTTTTAAGTGTCAAGTCTACTGGATATTATTTTTCTAAAAGTAATTAATTAAATGGCTATATAATATAAAAGTGCAACTTCTATATGACCCTTATGGCTTATGTATTGAAACCGAAAAACTCATCATCTTATGAGTGATGCAAATTGAAAGTTACCAAATAAGTATATTAAAAAAATTACAACCTTTTAAGTGGTTTAATTCTAAAAGATATATTATTTGAATTGTATTAATCTTATATCTGTATTAACATCTAAAACCCATTTTAAAAAGAATTAAAACATTTTGGTGAGTGAAACCGATCAAATCTATGTCGAATCATACCAAAAAATTTACCCGTTTTGACCTGATCCCAACTCAAGACGAATATCAGGTAACTCCAAACTTAACACTCTACATATAAACTTTCTAAACAACTTAGAATCTTAATCTTAATAATATATACACAAAATGACAACAATAAGGTACGATAATATTCATGTAACACATTACACTACCATTGGTAATCACTATGTGTAACCTTCCAAAACGGTGAATCTTTCACCGGCATGGATGAATCACAACACACCTCCAACCGCTCCATAAATCGCCGTTCACTGGACCTCAACATCGCCGGCAATGGCAGACACACGCCTTTCTCCGTGCACCGGAGGTGCCTCCGTTTGATCCGATTCTCTAAACTAAACGAAAAATACTGCGGAAACTCCACCAGTTCCTTCAGATCCCTCCCCATTTCCACCACAAAGTAGTTAAACTTTGGTTCAAGATTGTCCTTTATGCTGTAACAGAACAGTGAGGGGAACCGTCTGAAGATCAAGATTGTGTCATCATAAGATATACCGATGTTTTCATGGAAGTATTCAATTCGAGGGAGTAGTTTGTCTTCTACTGAGGATGATAGGAGGTGGGCGTGTTTGTTGATCTCTTGAATACCAATTGTACCCTGGAGGAAGTAAAGGGTGGGCCGCAGGCGTGTTTTGACGTCAGAAGTGAGGAGTCTTGGGCGGCGGTGGATGACATGGCGGAGTTGGTGGCTGCTGACATGGGCTTCCCGGAGGAGGAAGGTGATGCTGGAGATGATGGACGGGAGGGGGAGGGTGAGGACTTCGGGGCAGATGGATATGAGGCGGTAGAGGGCGGGTGGGGAGAGGGAGATGGTGGTGGAGAGGTATGAGATGGTGGATTTGATGTGGGAAAGGGGGGTGGAGATGAGGGGAGGATGGGTGGTGAGGAGGGGGATTAGGTCGATTCCGAAGGTGTCGAGGTAGAGGAGTTTTTCTTGGAGTTGGGTGGTGGTGGTTGTGGCGGAGATGGGCGGTGGAGGAGCGGGTTTGGGGGAGATTAAGGTGGTTTTGGAGGAAGGTGGGAGGTGGTCTTTGGGTGGAGGATTGTAAGCAAATCCCTTGGTCCTAAACTCTTCCACCTACAAAAGAAACGGGTCAAACGGGTTTAATGCTTAATGTTTATAAAATCTAATTAAAACAGATGTAGTTGTTTAAATGTAAATGTATATAACATCTAAGTAAAACAAATTTAGCTGCTTGCAATATAAAAGTTTGCATCTATATAGCCAGAGGCCCAACCATGCCGATTTATGTCCATCAATGCGCTTTGGTGAGGATTCCAGTTAATGGTCTGAACTCTGAAACATCTAAAAATGCTTAAAACATGTCTAAACAAGCTTAAAACATGTCTAAAACCTCTAATAAAGGCTTGTTAATACAGCGAGTCTTGCTTAAAAAAAGCCCTCTATTTTTAAGCGCCATGTGCCTAGGCCAAAGGCTCACACTCTTAACGTCTTCAGTGGCTCACCCTCTGCGCCCTTGAGGGTGCCTAAGACCTCAACTACCTAGGTTTGCATTCCACCTGTTTGACGTGTTCCTATTATAGAAGCTGATGATATATATTTTGATCTTTAATGTAAGTAAATATACAAACAATTCAACCATCTAGAGGTCACAAAAAAAAGCAGCAAAGTAGTTACATTCCTATTGTTGACTTGTTTTAGAGTATGTTTATGAAATTGCAATCTGGATATTGGATCAGCATTATGATTTTAAGCTGCTGATATGCAGTATTAGCTTCTAGTGGTTAATTGAGGATAAATTGACTTCCAGTGTTATTATATAACCATTCAAACTATCCTAAACCAATTCAAACGCCATAACTGAACTCAAAAACGGAAAACCTAAAACGAAGACAAACTTCAAAAGCAAAATTAGGGTTTCATAACTTATACGCATATAAATTTACATAGATTTGACCTTAAAAAACCTAATCCTCTTTACGTTCTTCGTCATCGTAATCATCATCAGTGACAGTTAACAATCAGTTCGTATTCAATTCCACTAAACACATCATCAATTCGAGCGACCTAATAACCTAATCCTGTTACGTTCTTCGTCTCCGTAATCATTATTCAGTAACTGTTAACAATCAATTTCAATTCAATTCCACTCAACACATACTCAACTCAATCTCCAAACCAAATGCGAACAAAAACCACAACAAATCCACAAAATCAAAACAACAAACGAGCTATATCCATCACACAACCGATGCAAACCTTTTTCAGACGAATGGCGCGAACGGCGCCTCTGTTGGACGGCAAAGTGGCGGTGGAGTCGGCGGGCGGTGGTGCACCTCTGCCGGATTGTTTGGGCGCGGCGGCGGAGGTGGCGGAGGAAGAACAGCAGCGGATGTATGGTTTAGAAGTTGAAGGAGGAGGATGAGGAGATGAGGTTAAATCGAAGAGGTGATTGAGTGGTAGAGATGTTGAGACCTCCATTGTTGCCTGAGGTGCTAAACCTGCTAATTGGCTACAACATCATCAAGAGATCTACAACACAGAGATATTATATATTTCTTTCACTGTCGACTCTTTGTTTCGTCTTATACTTCAACGGGGTTTGTTTTTTTCAAAAGGTACAATGTATGAGCTAAGCGGATCATATCGGTTGATTTCTGTTTTAGAAGATGTGGATCGAACATTTACAGTTTGTGAAAAAATGATTATTTGATCTTTATAAATTTTGTAAACTGTTAAAATAAATTAAAAAAATAAACTTGTTTTTTAACTTAAAATAGTTTTTCAACATGTTCTTTAGAGTTCTGTGATCACCAATCGTTTAACCAAAAAATACCCTAATTAAATAAAGTTAACAACTAAGCAAAAAAGTCGATCATTCTTCATCCTCAAACAACGAATGCATCACCCCTGGAGTAGGGTTGTTCAAACTGCTCGCCGTTCGACGTTCGTTCGGAATTTGCTCGAAAAATGCTCGTTTGAATTTTTGCTCGGTTGTAAACGAGGCGATCGGCTCGGATCGGGTTGTAAACAAGCCAAGCATGAGCAAAGGTTCACATATGAGTTGCTAGGAGTAGATGCTCTTCTCTCCATTGATCATCGATTTGTAATGGTAGGCTGAATCGCCGTTTTGAAGTGTATAAATTGATTAGGGGTTTGAAACTTTGCTGAAATTGATAGCCCTATGGATTTATCGATATAGAACTCATGTTTTGTTTTTTTGTAGTTTGTGAGTTTTTATACCTTGATTTCAAATTTTGAGTACGATTTTGATCTCATAAGTTATGTTTCATGAAAGTTTTTTTACACAGTGATGAGTTCTTTCAGGACTTCATCATGTGTTAATGCTCTTTTTGTCATAAATGTCTATAAAACTAGAGAATTTTTAACTGTATGTTCTAAAATGATGTTGATAGTGGACTTAAGGTTAATACGCGAAATAATCTTGTTATTTCATGAATCATGGCTATAGAGACATGGACACAACCACAAAAATGTGTGTGTGTGTGTTGAATATATAGTGATTCTTTTTATGAGTTGTTTATGTGAGTCAACAAGATTCCTCTGTTCTATCTATATGAAATTATGTCAACAATTTGCTTGCTTACATCACATTTAACTTTGCGCTTTTCATGGGCCTTTGGTTTTCCTATATGTGTGCTTATTTAAAGATTTATATTTAAAGATTTATGTCCTTATTTGTTAGCATAAAATGTTATGTATTTGATTAATTAAGTGTTGTTGATGTAATATTTTTTAAAATCATTTACTACGGGAGGGTAGAGAGAAAGGTGGTCAAATAGCTGAATTTTTAAGAAATATCAAGGGCAAAATGAAAGATGAAGGAAAGGACGAAGTATTTAATCATAAGTTTACTCTTTAAAATAATACATATACTTGATGTTGCACCCTTTTTACCTTGACATAATTCACTGTAAGTAACTACAAATAAGATTTAATTCATTATGAATAATTACAAATATGTTGTCTTTGTATTTTGATGGTTGGATTGTTGTGAGATGTTATGTCATTGATTGTTATGGTGTTACTTCATATGTTCTTAGTTTTACATCGGTGTATAAAGTTTTAGGCTTTGTTAGTGTATATTGTTTTAGTTTGCATTAATTTACTATAGTTTTAAGTTTTGTTAGTGAATTTATTCTTAGGTTACATTGGTTTACAGTAACTCATTTTTACATTGGTTTACATCAGGTCATTTTGAAATTTCATTACAGAGGTGTAATTTTGGTATAGCTTTGATGCATGTTACAACAGGTGAATTTTTTTTGTAATACTATAGTAGAATTAAAGAGAAAAGTATGATGAATTTAATGGTGTAATTTTTATAAAAAATTAATAATTTATAAAAAAAAGTTACGACTGTTAAATAAAACAGGGGTAAGTTTTTTTAAATATAAGAAAAAGAAATAAAAGGATATAGGGATACGTTTGTCATGATCCTGTTAAATTTGAATTTGATGGATTTGTTAAATTACAATTATATCATTTCTTATTGAAAGATCTTATCCATTTACTTCTTGATTTATGATTATGATTTGGTTAAGGGTTTTTACAAAAATAAAGGTTCTCATAATAACTAAACCCTATGTATACATATATATATATATATATGTGTGTGTGTGTGTGTGTGTATGTATATGTATATATGTATGTATATATATATATAGTTTATACATAACACTTTTGTAGATTTAGTCAACTATATATAAATATATAATTATATTACGATACTTGATCAATCAACCTGATAAAGAATTGTAAACTAAGTATAAAATTAAAATCCTAAGCCTCTAAAAGACAAGTTTTTTCGATTATCTCCCGCTCTCACCGCCATCGCTCTTTACAATATGCTTTACGCCTCAGCGGTTATTGTCATACCCCGACCAAAGACAGAATCATCGGGGTGAATGAATGTGAATCGATTGTTTATACCAAATGGAACTAAATAAGTTGAAATAATATTAAATATCATTTTTATTGAATAATACTAAACAAATATTTCATTACAATGCAACAAAGATTCGAATAACATAATAAAGTATTTTATTAATCTAGGTTCAAGTCCTATATGAGTATGAAGGAGTATTTTAAACTGCATCCTGAAACATGTTAAAAATACGGTCAACATATGATGTTGGTGAGTTCTCATGAATTTATACATACATATAAAAACAACTTTTAAGAGGCAATTCAAGTCATAAGTTAAGAAATAATGCATGAATACATAGAAAGCGTAATGATACAATCAAACCTTGACAAAAGATTGGTCACAATAAGATATACGATTAGCTAAGTGTACTTGGTTCTCATGATGATCAAAAATACGTCATCAAGAGCCGGCAGTAACATCACCTTTAGCACCAAATAGACTTGTCAAGCCTATAGATCTATGACATCGCTAGGTTAGTAATAGTTAATGATTGTTTTTACAAGATGACTATCATATGCTTACCATTATCTCAAATAACAATGACAAAGCTTATAAAATGAATTGCACATGTATTACAAGTATTAAGATATTTTACAAGTGTGTATTTATACGGTTAACATGCTTCATCCCAAAAGATATGAAATAAGAAAATGAAAACAGAATATGAAAAACTCATATTATATAATGATGGTTGTAGAGTACATAAAAAAGTTTGGATGTTCAAGAGTCAAAGGTGATGTCCTAAATGATAAGAAAAACAATAACTTGAGGTAGGAATTTATTGCAAGAAGTTAGACGTTTAGAGAATGACAAAAAGCGAATGTTAGATTGAAAAAGGATTATTGCATCAATTTTATATTCTGGACAGAATATTTTGTATGTGTTTGAATAGGTTAAAAATAGTAAACGGTTTCATAAAATTATAAAAATTTACAGTTGACTAAATCAGAGTCTCCCGAACAACTTTTGTTTAGAAACATTTTTATAAAAAGATCTTTAAAAAGGTCAAAACAGTAGCACAAGACAGAAGGTTCTTAAATGCGCACTTATTTTGTGAAGGATATTGTTGAATCATCCGATTGATTTAGAAGATGTATAAACTATCGTTAAATAGGTAATTCAGTGAAAATAATATTGAAGTTTAAGTTTACACAAATTTTGTTTATTATAATTAAGTTATGGTTAGTTGAAGTCAGACTATATTATGCCAAATATGTAGTAAGACACTTATATGCACTTTTAAAATTGCTATAACAAGAAACGGGTTAGAACAAATTTATTATGTCGATATATAGTATATTACACTTCATTTGAGTTATAAAAAATACTCCAAGACTTTGGCATAGCCATCACTTAGAGAAATAACCAAATGCGGCGGCATAGCCGTCCATTTGCAAACGAGATTCTTTGTTTAAATTAGCATGTTCTTAGCTTGATTTTGAAATGTTAGTGATTGTTATAAGTTTAGTAAATGTTAGAAGGTTAATGATCAAATGGTAATGATTAAAATTGAAAGAGATTTAGTAGAAGAAATAATAAAAGTATGAACATAAAGTTATAAGAACAATTGGATATTAAGATGATTGAACCAATATAGAAATGCATAATATAAAAACAATATAAAATTACCTTAGTATTTGAAAAATTTTGAAATTTTTTGTAAAATAAAATTCTTAAATTGATTAAAACCAATGAATGAAAGAAAAATATATGGGTGAGATTTTTGGAGACTGGACAAATGAAAAGTGTGGGCAAAAGCTTGCTTTTATAATTGAGGTTAGAATATGGTTATGAATGATGTTAATTGTGAATTACAAGTCTTTTAAAAAGAAGTTATAATTGGAATTTGAAATAAATATAAGATTAAATAACATATTTAAGATAAAATAATAATTACAATTTAAAATTTTAATTTATTAAAATCTTAATTTTAATTTAATCAACTTATTTTCTTATAAAATATTTATAGATTTTATAAATCTCACAAAAACTATACAATTTGATTGTTTATTTGATTGAATATTTAAAATCTTATAAATATTAATAACCTTTCAAAATTGATAAATTTATTTTATAAATTATAAGATTAAATTAAACTGATTAAGTAACACATTTATTATATTGGAACATAAAAATATATAAAATGACTAAATAATAAATTTGATTTACAAGATTGACTCAAACGGGTTCGGGTTTGGGTTTCTAGTTTGAAAATAGGTTGGATGTTACAGTTATAATCTTAGCCTCATCATCAGCCACGTATTGTTATCCATGAAAATATTATGTTATGAAATATGATGCTTTTAAGTCATTAATACGTGTCACCATAATATAAATCGTATGACATACAAGAAAGTTTGGTTGCGCAATTTTTTCGGTGCGCGATTGCGCTCACTCGATGCTCGCTAAAAAATTAATGCTCGAAAAATGCTCGTTCGATTTTCCGCTCGGTTGTAAACGAGCCGATCGGCTAGGTTCGGTTTAGAAACGAGCCAAACACGAGCAAAGGTCCGCTCGGTTCGGCTCAGCTTGTGAACATCCCTACCCTGGAGTATGAGCCACAACCATCGTATCCACGATCACGGCCTCCGCCAAACCACCACCTCCGTAACCACCGTCACGGGTCCACCGTATCCATCTTCCCATCGACCACCACAACCGTAACCACCGTCTCCTTCATGGCGTCCACCACCACCACCACTGCGAGACTGATCGTTCACTATGATGTTATGACCATCAAGGCTCTGACCGTTCATGATCACATATTACGATCAGAAATTAGATCATAAAATCAATCGATCAACACAAACAGTAGTAACAGATTAAATGAAACCGCAGTAAATTAACAATAACAAAAGATAGATCTGCGTCTTGTGATTTCTCAAATGCAATGTAATCTTAGGGTTCGTGATGATTGGCTTTGATTTATATAAATATTATAAAAAAGCCAAACATCTATAAAATGTTTAAAAATTTAGGACATGACACTTTGTTGTGGTGTTTAGAAAACCTACATATATCCATGGAACGTTTTGTCCTTAACCATGGATAAACTTTAATAAGTCACACCTTATAGAGATTTATTCATAAAAGTTTATTATATCTAGTATTTATGTATAACATTTTTGTAATACTGTCACATTTACATTAGTTATAACTCTTGTCAAGTAATAGAAACCTAGATATAATAACATTCCTTTTAGTATTTTGTTAGTTATTAGCCTTTTAATCATTAAATAGGTCTGACGAGATTAATAAACTATAAACACCAGAATATAAACATAAGTATGTTCGAAACTTTTTCTTAGGTCACACGGAGTAGATACCTGAAAGAGACGGGGAGTACTCGGCCCTGGGTGAGAACACCACCCATGAATCCGGTGACGAGAAAAGGTCCCGACCCTGAAATTTTTCACCGATACTCACGGTTTGATTTGTGCCCCGTTTGACCATTTTCCAATGGTCTTTAGACCGTTACAATTGATGTGATTAATAAACTTAAAACAACAGACGATAAGTTATTTTCTTATTTTCCTCTTCTAAGCCTCTTCCTTGAACCCATGATAATAGTATAATACGAATCATCACTTTCTTTTCATGTAGATCCATCTATTTACACATCGACGAAATAACCCTTTTAAAGTAAACAAAACTAAATCATACCATGACTTTAACTCTTATATTCTAGGGCTTAAACAACTTGATAAACACCAATTAATAAGTAACTCCAACTAACTAAGATAACCATGCTTATTAATTATTAACTAAAAAAGACTCTTAATCATACGAAAATACTTTTTATAACTCCTGCTGAATTACGACGAAAACATTCGACTCCAAACAAAAAACATTTTTTTAACTTTTCAATGTGAATTAACAAAGATTATGTTCAATAATACCTTAACAAAATTAATAAATACCTTTATGAAAATTTGAGATGTGATAATAAAGAAAACCAACTACATTTGATTAAGAAAATTATAAGAATAGTTGTTTTTCAAACATAAGATAGACGATACTTAAAATAGTTATGCAAATCTAATTACTAGAAGAGTACAAATTACTGATGTATATAAATATCTAAATATATATATTCCCCTCATTTTCTCTAATAGCTAGTAAACAAATGGTGTTTTAATTATTGCAATCTATAGAGTTGTAGTAGGTCGTATTGTCGAAAGTGGTCAGATAGCTAACATGATTATCAGTTACAAAATTTAAACGTCTAGATATGTTATCTAGGGGTAGTTATAAAGTAGTGAAAATTTATAAAATTGTTTAAAGATAAGCAAGTCTATCAGTTTGGTCGGCTTAAGATTTGTATGCCTTTAATTTGATGGTTTAATGGTTTAATGGTTTAAAGGTTCAAGTGTTCAACCAACTGTTTGGAAGTTACGACTGGTCATTAATGATTATATACATAAACATTAGTATCTTTCATTAGAACAAATCAAACCAAACCATCTAATACTATGTCAAAACTAGTATTTTAATGGCGAAATATATAAATTTGAAGAATTTCTAAATTGAAATAATTTTTAGAAATAAAAGTAATAAAGCATCATTATTGACTTAAGTTGCACAATAATCATTATATAAAATTAGCGTTCATCAAAACTTTCTTTTAGTGGAAATGTGGATTGTTTATATGTTTGCATAAGCATATAATATTAAAAATAGATTAAATGATTTATAAAAAAGATATAATACAACTTTCAGATAATTTTAATTCAATGATTACGTGTGGGTGGTTTAATATTAGTCGATTCTTAGACACCATGTACGATGCCAAAAATGGTTGAAAGTGAAATTGTTATGATAAAACAAATGCCCTCAAGTTAATAAAATAATTTTATTATAGGATGAATAAGTATTTTATATTCTTATAGTTGGTTGTGGCCTTGTGGGTCTATTTATAAATGGAAAAGAATAATTTTCAATTCTAAGCCTATGTAATAATAGACTAGAACCTTGTTTAACTATTTGATTAAAGTCAAATATCAATACCCAAAATATTGAAATTGCAGATAATATGAAATGCACGCTTTGAGCCTAAGCTAACAATCTAGAACACCTAAGATCACTAATACGATTAGAGGCCATGACATAAACATTTAAACATGACTTCAATAACCTAATTGTAAACCTTAAAATCTATATCCGTTTCTTTGAGGGAGACAAGTATTTATATATTATTCGTTAACTACGCGTGAAGCTAAGTTCTTCATAGTCATTGTTTGTAAGACAACTTCTTTATTAAACAAGACTGCGTAAGCCTTTTTCTTCTAGGCGAATCGTTTTGTCTTCGGGTAAACCAAATTCTCCTCGAATTGATGGAGCAGTTGATGATGGTTATTTTAAAACATCTAAAACTAACGATGATATATGGAACTGGTTTAGTTTATCCTGATCAATAATCTACAATTTAAATCAAGTTAAAGACATTGTCTTTGTTTTATTTATATATGTATTCGTTAACTACGCGTGAAGCTAAGTTCTTCATAGTCATTGTTTGTAAGACAACTTCTTTATTAACAAGACTGCGTAAGCCTTTTTCTTCTAGGCGAATCGTTTTGTCTTCGGGTAAACCAAATTCTCCTCGAATTGATGGAGCAGTTGATGATGGTTATTTTAAAACATCTAAAACTAACGATGATATATGAAACTCGTTTAGTTTATCCTGATCAATAATCTACAATTTAAATCAAGTTAAAGACATTGTCTTTGTTTTATTTATATATGTATTCGTTAACTACGCGTGAAGCTAAGTTCTTCATAGTCATTGTTTGTAAGACAACTTCTTTATTAAACAAGACTGCGTAAGCCTTTTTCTTCTAGGCGAATCGTTTTGTCTTCGGGTAAACCAAATTCTCCTCGAATTGATGGAGCAGTTGATGATGGTTATTCTAAAACATCTAAAACTAACGATGATATATGAAACTGGTTTAGTTTATCCTGATCAATAATCTACAATTTAAATCAAATTAAAGACATTGTCTTTGTTTTATTTATATATGTATTCGTTAACTACGCGTGAAGCTAAGTTCTTCATAGTCATTGTTTGTAAGACAACTTCTTTATTAAACAAGACTGCGTAAGCCTTTTTCTTCTAGGCGAATCGTTTTGTCTTCGGGTAAACCAAATTCTCCTCGAATTGATGGAGCAGTTGATGATGGTTATTCTAAAACATCTAAAACTAACGATGATATATGGAACTGGTTTAGTTTATCCTGATCAATAATCTACAATTTAAATCAAATTAAAGACATTGTCTTTGTTTTATTTAAATAGGTAAATTGAACAAACATAGAAATTTTGAAGGATGATGCATTATTTAAGAGTTGTTCACGAATATAAGACAACTCTTTAAATTAATAATTTATTTGGGTAAACCAAATTCTCCTTGAATTGATAGAGCAGTTGATGATGGTTATTCTAAAACATCTAAAACTAACGATGATATATGAAACTGGTTTAGTTTATCCTGATCAATAATCTACAATTTAAGATGACATTGTCTCTGATTTATTTAAATAGGTAAATTGAACAAACATAGAAATTTTGAAGGATGATGAATTAATTTAAGAGTTGTTCACAAATATAAGACAACTCTTCAAATTAATAATTTATTCGGGTAAACCAAATTCTCCTTGAATTGATGGAGCAATTGATGATGGTTATTCTAAAACATCTAAAACTAACGATGATATATGGAACTGATTTAGTTTATCCTGGTCAATAATTTAAAATTTAAATCATAATTAAAGATATTGTCTTTGTTTTATTTAAATAGGTAAATTGAACAAACATGAAAATTTTGAAGAATGATGCATTAATTTATGAGATGTTCACGAATATAAGACAAATCTTTAAATTAATAATTTATTAATTTATCAATATAATAATATCTCGTTAATTAGTAAAATATCCCGATCCCAGCATTATTAATTAATATAGGTTTTGCTATATTGTCCAAAAACCGGGTTCTTGGATATTAATAATCCTAAGTTTTATTTATCAGCCAAGAATAATCTCAACTCAATAAACGTTTACAGATACTCTCAAATTTATTTTCCTCTAACGATCCCTTACTAAGTGAGAGCTAACCTGTTAGTTTTTTGATGACATGGACTATTTTTGTGGCCAAAATACTAAACAAAAATCTAGTTCGTCAATTTGAAACTTCCGCACCCAAAAACTCGTCAATCTTCCCCTACTTATTTAACCACCAAACTCGTTGGAGGTAGATCTCAAGTGATGATGAAGGCTAGACGATAGAAAATGAACCTAATTAAAACTAGGCGGTGCTAAAATTGAAAAATGACTCAAAGTTAGCCTTATTTCATCAAAAAAACTAACAAGAGTTAAATCTTAATTAGTAAGAGATCATTGAAGAAAAATAAGTTTAAAATTAAAAGTGACTATAAATATTTATTGAGTTGTGATTAGTTCCGACTAATAAATAAAAGTTGAGACTATGCAATTTCAACAAAACGTTACCTTATATGCAATTTTAAAACTCTTGCAAGACATTTAACGTTTTCACGAGTTGTTCAGTTGTCATGAAACAAATTGGGGTTTTCTGGCACATGTTACCTGGTACAGTCACATGATTTTCTTAAAACGTCCGAAGGATGGTACAACATATTAACAAGTAAAAAAACATGTGTGATAAAAATAGATTAATTAAGAATGAATTTATAGTTGACAAAGAATACCAATAAGCTACGAACCAACTTAACCATCATCCCATTGTTCTTATTAACTTGTGAACAAAAATAAAGCTCCATTTCCCATCCTATCTTGTTCTATAAATACATTTGTGACAACAAAATTTACAAGTGAATTCATACACAAAATCCAGGCTAATATCACAAAACAAAAACAATTATTCCTCGCGCAATATGGTTAGATAAAACGGACGTCCGTAACACACGCCTTCTTTTTCCCAGGAATCATTCGAGTCTAGAAGATTCCAGTTTAACGTGTAGTTAGAAAGATCATAAGTACCAGGAGCAAAAGTAGTGACCAGAAGGGAGATTTCAGCTGTGGAATTGGGTTCAAGTTTGACCCGGGTTGTACTTGACCCGGACCAAATGAAAGGTGGAACTGACTCTAGTGAAGCGGGTTTTCTGGTAGTGGCTCCGGTTGTATCGTCAATAGCTAGAGATGCCATATCGTGCCAACCGAATTTGTTCCCTGATGGGGAACCACCGGGTGGGGCGTCAAATGTGTTGACACGAACAGAAGCAGCAAAACATGAAGAGTTGTGAATTGTCATTTTGAGTTTTGTTTCACAGAAGGAATTAGAGAAGTCGCAGTGGTTGACCCGCGGGCCGTCTAGTAACCACCATATTGGTCTCTTGGTGGAAACACTGCAAAACAGGATGAACGGAAATTGTAAGAGCTTGAATGCTAATCCATAAGTTTGAATTGAGGTAGCAATTTCATATCATTATTATTTTATTTCAAACGGTTTGAACAGATGATAGATGAGTGATCGAGTTGAGAAATGGTTCGATGGGTTGGACGCACCCGTAGCTATTTTTATGCATACATCATTTCCTAAACTGTTTTAATATTAATAGTGTACTTTTTACCAATAATAGCAACGTACTTTGAGAATTTATCACAAATAGCAACATACTTTCATTTATTTACAAACCACATCCTTGGTTTTAAAAAGCACGTCTTAGGTGCGAGGCACGCAAGGTGATCGAACCTTAGTCATAGTTGTCAATAGCGAATAGCGGTAAATAGCGACAAGTCACCTATATGCTATGTAGCGAATAGCGATAAATAGCGCCCGTTATTTCGTGTTTCGCGATAAGGTAGTAGAAGCTTTAAGAAATGTTTTACATTCAATAAATAAGCATGTTTAGCTATAAAGTAGTAGAATATATAAGCAAACACCAAAAATTAGCTAAAATACTCTATTTGTGTCAATTTTATAGTAATAAAGAACAAAAAATTTTAAAAAAAAATAAAAAATGCTGCAGATCCTCGCTATATACCGCTATATACCATATAGCGGGCCTTGACCTAGACGCGACATAGCGCGCGATCGCGACCGCTATGGTCGCTATTGACAACAGGGACCTTAGTTGATGCTAAATTTGGTCAAACATACAACCTGGAGAGGCTGGTATGTAAAACTGACCAAAAGGATGAAGATGCTATGAATGGTTTACTTGATTAAAAGGCTGATATGTTAAATAAAATGAGATGCAGCTTTTGGTTATACATAAAGCAGTGTTGTAAAAATCACTAAGCGGTAGTCGAGCGGTGAGGTGGGGACTAGGGATTAATCGAGATTAATCGTATCAGAATTTTATGTATAATTTTGCAAATTTATAGATAATTTTATACCTTTTTTTGAATTAATTTGTAAGTTTGGGGAATAATTTGCAAATTTGAAATAATTAAACCAGCTTAATTTTATGTATAAAGCAATCCCTCACGTACATTAAGCTCTCACCCCACGCCTCAGCTTTCACGACCTAAAACCCTAGGAGCTATTTGACCAAGATTGTGGCAACATACTTCCATTTTTGTTACTAATAATAGCATCATAATTTAACTAATTATTACTAAAATTAATAATAATAAAAATCATGATATATTGCTATTTTTACCAAAAGTGTGAAAGTATGTTGATATTTGAACCCCCAACGCTAAACATGTACTCAACATATCATGTTTCAACCAAACCCATTTCAACCTATTACCCAGCCCATGTGAGTAGTTCATCTTGGCGTCTCTAAGTTTGACCATAGACAAAATAAGCAATGTGATAGATTTAAGTAGCCTTACCTGCAATGACAAGCGTGATGGAAAAGATTTGTGGAGGGGTAGGAACGTCGGAAGGAACCTTTTCACTTTCCTCCATTCGGGAGATCAACATGAAATCAACCGTGCTTTGATTTTCCTGATACAGTGGTGAACAAAAGCATTTCCTGTCAGATACTTATAATAATATGGATAAATAAAAACTTATTCTTTTATGTAGCATATTAATACTGTAATTATTAAACCTGATTTGATGTTTTCTGATGCAAACGTTCATAATGATGGAAATTGACGAGTGGAGCGCGTTGTGTATCAAAAATTGCTTCGTTGTTGTCATCACCCAACCAAACATCTGTTTCAGTTTCTTCTATTGTCTTCACATTCTGTATTGAGGTACTAAAGTGGTCATGAAAATTATTTAAAAAGTAACTAATATTAAGGTTTTTGTGGGACCCACCTTGAGTTTAAGAAAGCATGAAAGAGCTTGACCAGGTTCCAAGTTTCCAGAAGGGAAAATGTGTTTAATGGATTCAATTAAAGAGATTTGCCATTCATTTCCAACAGATGACAGTTGATGAAGTTTAAAATTTCTCAAACTTGTTCTGTTAATAACATCCATTCGCACAACATATTCTTGTAACTTTGAAGAACACGGGCTAATAGAGAATGACACGTCTAAAGATGGTAGTACCTGAAAACCATTTTATTTTAAGAAAATATATATTAATATCGAAATAATACAGTTCAGTAACCATATTAGACTAACATCACACACTGGCTATTTATTAAAATTTAAATTTTGAGAAAAATATCCAGGAAATACCTCAAACATATGATGAGTACGCAATGTGCGATATCGCATAGCAGTCGATTTATCTTCGATTTCATAATATATTGTAAGATACAATGACAGGTTTCCAGGCGTAGCAGCCCGAAACCAAAGTGGCAAAAAGAAGGGAGTGTCTTTATGAATTACGGTATCCTGCAAATGAAGGGTCATCATTAAAACTATATTGTGTGAAAGTCAAGTTAAATTACACTTTTGCTGACCTTGGGGAAATGGAATACGGTTTCTGTTTGTTTAGCGGTGTCAAGATCTGCATCTTTATGTGCACAGGATTCCTTCTTTTCCAGACAAGATGGAAAATTCACATTCAATATTTCTGGATTTCCTATGTTCAGAAATCTAGGATGACTGATCTTCATCTTTAAATTCTGTTGTCAGATGCAAAAACATTGATATTTAAAAAAGTCTAAAGAACATAATCATGTGAGTGAATATATTAAAATGTTATTGGAAACATATAACCTCTGAGAAGTTTAAAGACAAATTAAGAAACTCAGAAGCTATGTGTTTTTCATTGATTCTAGTTTTATAGAAAAACAGAACTGCGCCACTTAAAGTATCAAACTAAGAAATTTATGTACATATATTCCTGAGATTTACATGTAAAGCAGGTGGAATTAGTTGCTGATATTCAGGCATACCTTCACAGGAATTGAGATGAATTTCTCAGTTCCAGTGATAAACGATGTAAATTTCCAGCATAAACTGTACTGGGCAGGTTATTAATAACACCCTCAAGTCTGGGTAGGCTCTGAAAGAAAATTGCATAATTAGAAAACAGCTAAGAAATAATTTCAGACAAAAATACAGAATACTGAAGGTGGCAAGATGGCCGGGCAGGGTAATGTATTAAAACGGGCACTTTGCATACAGGTCAGATTGGATTGACCTGCAAACAATTTTTTTTCCATTTTGTAATAAGTTAGGAACAATGATGCAGCAAACTGATAATAATATTATATTACTATAATAATAAATATTTTAAAATAAAACTATTTCAGGAGGGTTAAGGGTATATGCCCCTTCTTCGCTATTGACTTTAACATGTTTAATTCGTTTGACGGAAAAAACAACCCTACTATAATATATGGTCAAAATTGCCACCTCTAGAAAAATAAACAAAAATCCACCCTAAAGAACAACTAAAAAAAATAGTGCATGAACCTTGATGACCAAGAACTCAAGTTTATTGGTGTTCTGCTTGGCTTTTCTCTTTTGCTTAGAAATTCTTTTCTTTATCAAGTCTGAATCAAAAGTATAAAAGCCGACCATTGAATCAGACAATTTCCACCTCACACCCGTTACTCTTAGTAGGCCTTCTTTTCTAGGAATAACACTTAGCTGAGCCTGAAATCAAGATAAGAAATACATTACAAAATATATAGCAATATAGAAGAAATAAACATATAACTAAAGGATTGAAAAATATGGTTCATCACATAACTGGTATTCTAATAAATTCAAATGATTAAGTGAAAGTGTTGTGAAACTGTAGATTATTGTTGCATGCATAATCCATAAACAATAATCAATTGACCAATAAATTTATACTAACACCATAAAATGGTCAACTCACCACTGTTGTCTCACCTCCTTCCAATGTTATGTCAACTTCAGATAATGTAAAAAGAGAGGTGTCTGAGCTGGACTCACTGAAATTACAAAGAAATAAAATAATCATAGTAATATTTATAACCATTATAATAGTAATAACAACAACAACAACAACAACAATGATAATCATAATAATACATTAATAAATGAAGTTTGATGTAGTGACTACTACAATGAACAATTCATGTGATAAGTGTGAAAATACAACAAATTAGTATATACCTTCTGGTTGCTATTTTCCCATCTTCATCACCTTGATTTTCAGAAGATGAGCTGTTTGCATCTGGCCAGTAAAATAACCATCAAATTTTGAGTATATATTATAGTATAGATTCAGGCTGAAATGGATCAATTTATAGCGTGGGTCAAAACAACCCAAAAACAAATTTTAAGACTGTTACGCAAAATTTTAATAAATATTTTACACATGAATTATGACTAAAGAAGACAATGTTATAAAAAACGATAATCTAAACCCAAAGTAAAATGTTTTAAAAGGTTGTGAAAAAACAGACTTTCGGCGACTTTCAACCCGTTTGACCCGTTCCCATTTTACCCAGATTTTTTGTTATTATATCATACCAGGCAGTGTCTCATTTGCTGAGTACTCGCACATCAGGGTAACATTAGAAATGGGAATAGATAATTGAAGAGGATTTCTAAATAAAATTTCCACCTTAAGTGCTTCTGCAAAAGAAAGAAACATAAATGTTGGAGCACATATACATAACAAATAAGAAACATCAGTCTCTGAAGTTGAAAACATATTTAGAAAACGTTACAGGATGTTGAGATTTAAAACATAGATTTCTACCAATGCCTTAATTCAATATATATAAGATATGAATAATTATTTATTGTATTCCAACAGATGTTCAACCATATTTTACAACCACAAAGGACCATCCGCATTTATACCTCCTGCTACACAGACGTTAGATTGTTTAAGCTTAGTTGGTAGAAGCTTCGACTGTAAATCCAACCATGTAGTCTTGGCATTAGATAAAGATGGAACCATCTCTTCTTCCAAAGACTGCCAAACACTTTCTTTAACGCTGACCTGGCATGAAGAACGGCATAAGATAAACAACTCAGCTCAAAACCATCAATAAAACAAAAACGGTTACTAAACTATCAGAGAAATATACAAACTTTGTCCCAGTGGATATACCAAAATTAGGAGTTCTATCCACAAGTTCCAGTGTTTACAATCTCAGTCCAAAATATATATCATCCATATTTTACAAATGAACACAGGGACCAAAGTTCTAATATACACCAACTCTAAATAACAATACTTACTTTCACAAAACTATCTAGGGTGCCAGCCCAAAAAATTTTTTTGAATCAAATAACATAAAGACATGGGATATTACAAAGATCATCATCATAGTATTCAATTGATAAGATATGCAGCTATCCTCCGGTTGTCAATAGCAACTATAGTGACTGCTATAGCGCGCTACATAGCTATAGACATGGTGTCGCTATTTGTGAATAGCGACCAGTAGCAATTTTTTCTATTTTTTAGTATTATAAAAAAATTATAATCTTTTGTAACTATAAATCGACCGAAATAGACTATTTTAGCTAATTTGGTGGCATTTGCTTAAATTTTCATTTTTTTACAGCAGCAGGTGGTGGGAGGGGCAGGATCGCTCTACGATTTTACCCAACTAGGGTAAGGTGTCCCAGCCTACTGATAGGGACCATCCACAAACAAATACCAATATATCATATTGAAATAATAGCATGGTTATGGAAGGTAAATCTAGATTGTGAATTACTTACAGCAGCAGGTGATGCATAAGTTCGATGATCTTCAGCAACAACACTGAGAGATGAGATATTGACAATCGGCAATTGAAGTCGAGAAATATTGTACGTTTTTCCTGTTTTCTACATTAAACAAAACAAAAGAACAAATATATATTAAGCTTTGTACAAACTGCTTAATGGTATAAATAAACCTCAAAATCAACAACGATAACCTGTAAAATCTGGAAAAAATCCTTCATAAATAACTCTTGCATTGGCTTCGATTGATGGCTACAAGCCAAAATTTCCAACATATGTTTCATGGCCACATCAAACCTTCCAAGAAAAGCATACCACCTGTAAAGAAGGTACTGTTAAATACATTATCATATTTTTTCCTAGATCACATAAGTATGTCACAATACATCTTTATAGACTCTTTAGAACTTACTTTCCTATTTGGAAATGAACATGATCATGAATATGGCTCCATGTTGTTCCTTTAAATACAGACAGTGCATTTCTGTACGCACGAATTGCATGTTTTATCTGATATAATAAAGCACAAATTATCAGAGAAAATAAAGCATGAAACATAAAATGCTCATGTAGTTTTACTATGTGTACCCCTTCAAACAGGCTACTACCTAACTACATTTGATAGTTTAATACAAATATATTTTATATTTAATATTGTTAATAAAACATTATACATGCTATTGAAAATAAACTATCAGCAACCTAAGGATTGTAGTTCACAGAAAACTTTGTTGATGTCAAGTGAGAGAAAAGCATTGCTCAGTTTGTCCCAAGATAAACACAAAGTTTTAAGAAAATATTACCTCCTTTCCCATGGAATCTTCACAATTTCATAGTAATCACTTTCACTGACAGTTATCCAATTTTATCACTATTGAGGAAGGGTATTCTAGTCAAACTTCCATACTTAGAAACAAAGATGGTATCATAAAAGAACAAAAAAAAACTCAAAGGTTGTGCCAAGTTCTAACCTAAGGCTGTGATACCATCTAAATGTTTAGGGTTCACAAAGAGTACTAATTCCAATAATGATTTTGTTACCCAGGGAGAACTCTACACCTGAAAAGCCCAACTTTCAAATAATTCTCTCTCTACAAGAACAGTTAAATACTTGAAGAAGCTTCTACACTAATGATTTTTTCCAAAAATATAATTATTATACTAATATAATGTAACAAATATAATACAATTAATTTTTTTCGGAAATTCTTGAAAACATAGGGACCTGCTACACACAATATATAGAAGGGGAAAATAAAAAGAAGCAAAAACAAACCTGTTATTGTGAATAGCAGGTCCTATGTTTTCAATTTCTTGCTAGCAACCTCAAAACTTGCATGATTTATCAATTTCTTTCTAGCAAGTTAGAGTGAACTCAATGTATTGTCTATATTGTGTTTAAGCATAAAACTTTATACATCCATGCCCATCCAGGTATCGAATCCATACCCATCAAGTTATCACATTCTCATTCCAACCTGTTATTCAGGTCTCTCTTTTACCTCATTTCTTTTCTATGTAAAGCTGTAATATGTGGTTTACTTTGTCATATTCAAGTACTCAGCCTGTATGGCTTCTTTCTTAAGAAAACTATTTCATCATCAAAAGTACCTGATCACATTTCTTGTACAGATCACCAGAAAGAATGAGATGAAATCCATACTTCCTCAACATGGGTGGTTTGGCTAGAAGGTAGCAGTAAGATGCTTGCTCAAGCATTACAGCTGAGTGAAGTGGTTCCTGCACAAAAAAAGATTATTTAGTAAAATGTAACAACACATATATAATAATGTCAATTCACGAAAGAGAATTGATGATTACCTCACCCGAGAAACGAAAGTAAACACCAGCAGCATCTTTATACTGACCACTTGTCTTCAACATTTCAACCCACCAAAGACCACAACGTGTGGCATTTCCCTTGCCTGGTGTCCCAATTTTCTGAATAAGAAGTATAAATTGTAAATAAATAATAAACGCATTCACTAAATAGGAGATATAGACAAAAAAATATGATTGTAAAGAATCACTAGACGCACTAAATACGTGCTAAAGGCATTTTCCATGCAATACTCGGCGTCCTTTTTTGATTGGTTCAACATGAAGTATGTCAATCCCATCATTTCCTGCAATCAGGAAGAAAATGAGGACTAAAGTAAGCAACTATAATTTAAATGATATATCAGAAATAATTATTTCATCTCAATCACCTAGCAGATATGCAGCAAGATATATTTAAAAATTTGAAGCAAAAACATACAACAAGAAGCATACCCAGTATATCCCACGCATAGTCAGACTATGTGTAGGGTCTGGGAGAGGTAGGATGGGGCAAGTCTTTCCTCCATCCTAATGGATGGAGAGACTGCTTCCAATGAGACCCCTGGCTCCAAACATTTTGATAGTAATAGTGACACGTATATCAAGTAATAGGTAGCATACAAAGGTACAGCACAAAATAAGGCAACAATAAGGTAACCATAATGATGTAGCATACACAAAAAGGGCATATACTAAGGTAACATACAATGTGATAGCATATATAGGTACATGTACGTCTAAAGTAAGTGGGACAAAATGTTGGGACAAGAAAATCCCTAACTAAACTAAGTGAAATAGAAGTATACACGCAAGGTAATTAACATAGACCTAAACTGAAGACAAAAACATGCAGACATATTATCTAAGTAGGACCCAGAAATATTGTCTTAGCTAAAGGGGCCAAAAAACCCATAGACTTTATGCTCAAAAGACATGCTAAAGATCATGCTTAGCCACATAAATTATCCGGTCTGCAGTACTTGCTGTTTATTTGTATGTAGTTTGTGTTAGATTAAAAACATCCAATTAGATCACATTCTTATATTTCCAACTACAAATCATGGCTACAATGGTACAGTTTCCGTATATTATACCTAATCACCAATGATGGACTAGAACCGCCTATACATATTTTTACCATTACTAATGTAAAATTGATTAAATCGTGAATTAATATCAACTCGTCTTCCATATTATTCGTTGAAAAATGTCAATTCTAACGTAAATGCATATATTGTATTTGGATAGTTTACTTACGACACAAAGCATGAATGGCTATTGTTACCTGTACACCAGCATACCGTTTCCATGCTTTGTCAAGCTTGTAATCAGTAGATAGCAGGCGGTAATTTGACAAGGCGAGTTCATAATCTCGCAACATGAATGCATAATCACCCAAAACCCTTATTTGAGATTCAATGGAATTAAAGGTGTACCTTCAAACATCATTAGAAAAAATAAATCAAACAGGAGTTTTACACTGTTTAGGGTAAAACACAAATGCAAAACATACATGTTAACACTCTGAACCTCTGAGGTATCCTCTTTCCCTTTCCTCCACCATAAATTTTTTATTTGGTTTCTAAAACCTTTTCTTGTTGCAGAGACCTATAACAGCACACAAAAGTAAGATAAATTTATATTAAAAATTAATATAGAAATTGATTTTGAGCAGAAATAAGACTAACCTGTTGATTTAGAACACGAATTCTTTGCTCCATGTTAGGAATTATATCTTTGGATGATAGATCACGAACAAAATTCTTCAACTGTAGCAATTGATATAAAGTCGTAGAGAGGTCATATAACAAGGAGAGATAACATTAAACGAAACTGGTTTTCATTCAAAAAAACAAAACCTCATCCATATCCTCATTGTTTAGTAAACAGCCAAGATGTTGAGCATTTGAAGCTTTCGAACCCTGCAAAGAATATAACCGTTTATAATTCCTAATCAATACAAAATTCCAAACTGTTAATCTATGGAACATGGAAATGTACTTACATAAGGATCCCATGGATTCGGTTCATGATCAACTAATTGACCTTGGGAGGAGTTAATGCAAAGTAAACGACAATCGTTTGACCCAAAAGTATTTCTCATTTCTGCCAATATCTTAGTTGCTCTGAATCACACACAAAAAACAGCAATTTTGTTACTTGATAGATGTGTTAATAAAGAGGGAACCGAAAAGAGGAATAAGGTATATGGCTACAAAAGCAAAGGATGCCAAAAGGGATTCCGTAATAACTAATAATAATGGCAACAAGATAATCCTATACTTTAAACAGTTGAAAGCAAAAGTATTATTTAAACACAATCTTGACATGGATATGACTCTAAACAATGATTTACCATTCAGATCATACATCACCTTTATCATAAATTATAACATAAATTTTATTTTTGAACAACAAACTCACACACCCACTAAGATGCTCCTAAATCTACATTGTCTGTCCATGACGGGACTTAAACCCTCACCACTTGGGAGGGACACCACAAAACCTAGGTACGCTTGGGCTAAATCCACTATAGTTATAATAAATGCCCATCTCTTTCAACATCATGATAAAACAAGCATTAAGGAGTGAAGATACCTCTCTAGGGGTCCATCTTGGTTATCATGGACCAAAATATAATATCTTGGAATCTTTGGATCCATTGCACCATCGTTAAAAAGTGAGGGCAACTGGTTCGTGTTAAAAAGATCCACAAACTTGTTGATAGGGTCCTCATCATTTGATGAAGCAACCAAAAGGCCTGCAAATTCATTATAAATGAGCCAGATAAAATAATTCGTTATAAGTTAAGTCATATAATTATTAATAAGGCGAAACTTGCATTCTTAAAACTTACATGCAACAGGATGATCAAAGGCTTCATGATCTGAGAAGGACACACTGCGTACAAGCTCTTTATTGAAATATTGAAACCATGTTGGTACAAATTCAGGTTCAGAAGCTGCAAAGACAAGTAAATAAATAATTTAAAATATAACAAGTGCAACCTCTTAGCTAGCGTTGTTCTAAGTGAAAATCTGACAATATATTTTAGCTCCTCGCAACAATAAAAAACATCTTTTGCCTTTTAGCAAAGTTCACTTTTTTGTATTTAACCACAAATACCAACTCCAACAGATTTCCCGAGACTCAAATATTAAAAAAGTTCAAAGAGACTCATTTAAATATACAACTGAAACCAAAACATTGCCTTTAAAAGATAATAGCTATTAGTACAATTTGGCATGGTTTATTTAGGACAGTGAAAAGAACTTACAGGTGGACATGGTTTCTATAGGTGATGGATCTAAGTACAAGTCAGAATCTTCATTGTTTCCTGCATCAGCAATAACCTGTTTTAACCGCTCCTTTGTCACCTACTTGAATGAAAAAAACATCTTAGGAAGGAACCGTCTGAAGGTTTTATTTCCATTATGTCATTAGATTATTAGAACATGTAATAAAGTAGTGAAAACTGAAAACCATACTATGTTATCATAAAGAAGAACACCATGCATGATGGTTTTATTGTAGACAAGTAGCTCTTCTTGGGCGATAACATAACATAATAACTATACATGCGAAGAAAAGATTATGGATATATAGACACATAAGATTGACCAATGAATTTAAAATGGGGATGCATATAATATTAACATTTCCAAACAAACATTTTAAGGATTTTTCTTTAAAGCAACTATGGCTAATTAAGCTTTATGTGACTCCATGTGAATGCACATATATGTAAAAGGAATACATCATTACATCTGTGTGTAAACACCACTCTTAACCTAAAGTTGAGTTCACATTGCTTTGTCAAATTTTCCCAAGATGAGAAAAGAGAAAGATAATGAATTTATATTTAGCGTAAAGGTGTGAAATGGTAAAATTGGATAACATCAACAGCATGCTCTGAAACTTTGGGGCCTCTTATTGAATATGTACTTTGGGACAATCGTTCTCGTCAAAGAATCTACTCCAGTGGCTACGATCCCTACTTATTTTCAGGAAGACGTCTCCCTTAATCAATCACTGTAATACTCAAATCCAAAGCATATGAGGTGGTTATGGTTGGTTGTGGACTTGTGGTTAAAAGTATCTCAAAATATTTCCACTTCATCCCCCTTGAAAACCCATTCATTGCTCAAGCCCCAGCTTAATACAATAATGTGAACTTGACGGGTGCCATTAATTATTGTTTAACAATATTAGATTTGATAAAAAAAAAAATAAACTGCACATACCCTCCTAGTGGCGATGGATGCTAGATACGAGGTTATTTAGACAGCATTAAACAAAATCTCACACTTGTTTGATTAGTAGAAGATGTTTTAAATTGTCTTGGTAAACTCATAGTTCACAAATTATGGTTAGAATTAGAACTAGATTGATTATTGTTGGTACAATGACAGCAAAGATTGTATTTTAACTGTAACAGGATGGCATTTCTTAAGATATCATAGGAGTATTAGCATATTCACATTTTTCATGGTTCTACCACATTATTCAAAAGAACCCAATCCCCAACATTGAAGACCTTGTAATAACACATCTTCCAAATCTCAGACAAACATATTGTTCAATCTACGGTTCCTTTCGATTTCCATTTTCGTATTATGGACCATGCATATCATCAGTGCCCTTGTTTCATAAACCTAACAGTTCCTGTGACTAGTCCTGTTTTTTATTTTTCTTTGCAGGTTTAATCTCAAACAAAAACATTTCTTCATGTCTAGCCTATCTAGAAAACAAGTCACTTGATAAGATTATAGTAAATAAGGTGAACATTCTGAAAATACAAACAGACAAATAATACCTCAATGTTTGGTTGTCGAATGTCTGATGCATAAAACATTCGTAGCTTGAACTTCTGTAGCCTATAGGGTTGGTCACTTGCTGTACGAACAGGGACTGCAAAACAGATACAAATATAAACCAAGTCACTAAGGACACTAGCACGGTAGCACCTAACCTGTTTAATAACAGTTCCTTATAATCACTAGTAAAAATAAACAGCCTAAATCTGAACTCTAAAGTACATAGGAATGAACATATGACTTCCTCCAAAGAAATGTAAATTACACCCCCTCTGAATAAAATAAATAAAATAAAAAAGCACACAGTTAACTCTGTATACCATCTTTTAACTAGCTAAATTTGTTTTCTTCTTAAGTTTGAAGAATCTAGAGTTGCATAAACACCTAATAAAAAGATATGCCTACATTTTGAAGACCTTCCTTTGCATTATCAATGGATACTAAATTTGTATCCTAAATTCCTAATGTTCACATCCAACTCAATTACACAAAAATGATATTCAACTGAAGCAGTAAGATCAATTCAGCTATCGAATCACATCAATTGTGCTCCTTTTCACTCAACTCCAAACACATCATCCACCGTCAATGTCAAACTAATCAAACCTAACCCCTTCACAACCGGAGAAACCCTAAAAATCAACCAAAACGCCACATGAACACATCACAATCAATCCTCAACATTCACGTACGTCGCACATACAACAACACAACACACTCCACGCACGACATCCAACCACAGATACAACAAATCCACATAAAACTACGTATGTTAGAGCCACAGAGTGAGCATTCACCGTCGATGTTGTTGAATACGCAGAACGGAGTGAGCATTTGGACGAACGAGAGTCCGTTCTTCTGGCAGCGTTGTTCGACTAGCGGCGTCGGGAGGACCATGACCACCGGCGTGATCTCGTCGAGTAGCATTTTCCTGAGGGCGAAGTGCGCCGGATCCGCCATGAATCGGTGGAGCGAGTCAACTCGGTCGCCGGAGTCCGGCAGATCTTGCGGTGGTCGTCGGAAGTTGGAGTCACAGATCACTCGATCGATCGCTTGTGCGTTGAGGTGATGATGGTTCTTCTGGTGTAAGCTAACGATGAGCTGATGCTTTTGTGGCCCAATGTAAGGGTGAATTGAATGAGAATATGTGGATTTGGGCTTTTGGGCTTTTGATTAATAATAAGATGGACTGGATCGATTGTTTCAAGTTATAACCCATTGATATTTGTATTATTGTATATCATTGTTTTCTTTCAATTTTTGGTTTGGTTTGGGTAATTGTTACGAGAAGGTTAAAAATAATATGATGTTTGATTGGTAAAATTTTTAAGAAAAAGTTGTCGTTTGAGATGACCCTCGTTTCTTGGTCGTGTTCTCTCCCTTCCAAACCTGATTGGCAGAGTAGAATCTTCAAAGTAGGATCGTTGAGTCGATTGAAGAGTCAAAAGCAAAAAAGCTACAAAAGAATCTTGAATTCAAGTCTAGAGAAAATTTCTTGAATAGAAGCATAAGGGTTTAGTCGTTTGAAGCATAATTTGAAGTAGAATTGAGAAAGAAAATCTCAAGCATGATCATTCAATCAATTGAAGCATAATCGTTGGAGCAAAGTTACGTTTTAATTCATGTACACATGTTACTCTTTTAAAATTTAACATATATTTAAGGTCCCTATAGGTAACCAGCTTTGACTCGTTAACATACAAATGGGTAGATCTAGGTTATAATATGTTCTAACGGGCCAAATAAGTTACGTATTTCGTGCTAAAAATATCAATAAAAATAAATCAAGCATGTCACTCCTGGTAATAACGATAATAACAAAAGTATCCATAAAATTATTTTTGTTTGATAATAATATTTCTTTGGTGATTGTTCTAAAACATTATCATCGATGGACTCACATAATTGCTTGCAGCCATTTATTAGTTTGTATTACTATTAATTTTATTTTAACTTTTTCATATATGAGTCAAACATTTGGGGATTAGGAACCTTGAGTTATGTGTTCTTATAATCATTAGTGACGTGTACATTTCTATACCATAGTGCCCTGCTATTCAATCTTTTTGCACTTATTTCACAGTAGTACTAAGCACCTTGTGTTACGATGAGGCAGTAGTACTAAGCACCTTGTGTTACGATGAGGGTGTAAAATCATGTCAAGTAGCACCAATATCCATACCACCGTTAGCGGCCAACAACATCGAAAAAAACTCGTATAAAAAAGAAATAAAAACGAAAAAAAAAAAAACGAACGGAAGGCTAGACGTAAAGCTATTAAACTTTACACGTGAAACGTAAAACATTAAAAACAAAATAAATAAGTCGAACTAGGACCACCGCGCGTTGCGACGGAACCGCTAAACGGGAAGAATAGCGTAACAATGTTAAATCATACTTGCATGTTACGAAGTGCAACTCTCAAATTTTAGAACGAAATGTAAATGAAAATTTTTGTTAGAGATAAAAAATATAATGTAACAAAGTTGAAAATGGAATTTTGTATGATTAAATTGTAAAAGGCGTAAAAGTATTGGGTATAAAATGAAAAATTATATAGTTGTACCATATGCATAAAAATATGTAACTCTCAAAATTTAGAAAGAAATGTAAATGAAAATTTTGTTAGAGATGAAAAATATAAGGTAATAAAGTTTCTAAGTGAAATTTTGTATAACTAAATTTTAAAATGTGTAAAAGTATTGGATATAAAATGAAAAATTATATAGTTGTACCATATGCATAAAAATGTGTAACTCTCAAAATTTGGAATGAAATGTAAATGAAAATTTTGTTAAAGATAAAAAATATAAGGTAACAAAATTAAAAGTGGAATTTTGTATGATTAATTGTAAAAGGTGTAAAAGTATCGGGTATATAAAAAAAATTATATAGTTGTACATATGTATACAAATGTGAACATTCAAGTTAGTAATTAGAACATATACTAGTATTAATCCCCTCGCATTGCGGCGGGGGCATAAAACTGTTAGAACACATACCACCATTAGCGACCATCAACACCGGAAAAACTGGTATGAAAAATGAAAAAAAAGGAGGAAATAAAAATTGAACTGAAATTAGATGTAAAAGTTGAATGTCACACGTGAAACGTAAAACATAAAAGATTAAAACTAAATCGATCTAAGAACCGTACGTTATGACGGGGCCGTTCAACGGAAAAAAGATAAACGTAAAAACGTTGAACCACACGCGCATATTGTGGCATGTGAACTCGTAAAATTTAAACCGAAAAAAAGTTTGTAAAAAATATAAAGTATAGTCAACCAAAGTTAAAAGTTGAAAATTATAAAGTTAAATTATAGAAAATATAAAAAGTATTGAGATTAAAAGTAATAAAAAATTTAAAAAAATTAAAAATAAATACAACCCACTAAAGCTCGGATAAAACTCATATCGCATAATCTGATAATCTAATTGATAATTAATATTATATATGATAATGACAACCAATAGTTAATAAATAAGTTTTGACCCTCTAAGATTTAATAATTAGCATATAAGCCCTTACATCTTTTCATATCATTCTCCACTTGCTTCACACCACTAATTCAGTTTTGGTACTTCTCTAGTTTATTTAAGAGTTTATTCATTAGTCAAATTAATGATCACCATCTACTATATATTTTAATCAATTGAAGAGCTCTAAAATATGAATTAAAGTTTGAGTTATTAATAATTTCAAATTTAATATTTAGTCAAGAAAATGTTTCAAACACAACACGTCTACTAGTAACGTTTTGGAATCAAGTCATAATACTAAAATAGAATAAGTAGCCCTGCAGTCTGACTATGACCTTGTGTAATTTGGTTTTATCTATTAATTTCTTATATGTGACAAGGGTTTTATATATACAATAGCATGATGAGAGGGACTAGAGAGTATGAATATTATATATATTTTAATTATTAATTTAAATGAATACATTTTTATGTATATGGTATAATTATATATATATATATTTTTTTATTTTATACCCAATGTTTTTAAACTTTTTACAATTTTGACCTTACAAAATTTTACTTCAACTTTGTTACCTTATATTTTTCATCTCTAATAAAATTTTCATTTATGTTTCGTTATAAATTTTATAAGTTACACTTCGTAACGTACACGTATGGTTTAATGTTGTTACGCATACTTCTTCCGGTTTAGCGACCTTGTTGCAACGTGCGGGTGGTCCTAATTCGACTTATTTATTTTGTTTTTAATATTTTACGTTTCACGTGTAAAGTTTAATACTTTTACGTCTATTCTTCCATTCGGTTTTGTTTTTTTTTTCATTTTTATTTATTTAAACGATTTTTTCCAATGTTTTTGACCGCTAACGGTGGTGTGGATATTGGAGCTACTTTGCATGATTTTACGCCCCCTGCCGCAACGCAGGTGGCTTAGTACTAGTATAATCTAAATTCGAGCTATGTATTAATTTCCTATGTGACAAGGGTTTCAAAAACTTTCTAGGTTGTTTTAATCTCGCTTGTTAAAAAACTAGATTGAATTAACTGAATGTAATTTACAATAGAACCTCAGGAATATAAAAGGAATAAATCTTAAAAACCTATTGTGAGCTTAATTACATGTCACATTTTAATAACCTTAATAATAATTACTAATAACCATAACTAACACTTTACCGTTGAAACATATATGTTAATCATGTCCAACTTGTTACAATAATATTTGAAGAGTTTTTTACTTTTAAATGTATTTAAAAAAAAAAGTAAATACGAACTATGTATTTGTTTTTAGTATGTGATCATGTTAGATTTACTAATGATTAAACATATTTACAATCGTGTGTCAATTTTATTACTTAAAAGTTATATAAAATCATGTTTGTCTAAATTTAATAATCACTTTTATGTTCGTATTTCAATGCCTAATAGCAACAAAATATAACGATGACAAAATAACTAGCCGCCACTAACGGTGCTAATGACATGCGTCTGATTTGTAGTAATAATGGACAACTAATACATCAATGACATGTATGATTTAAAAATAAAAGAAAATTACATGAATAGTGGTTTAATCAAACTGTATGTAAACATTAAAAATTACAAAGTGAATTCAAATTTTTAGGTATTCATTGTATGTTTAGTTCTTTTCTTCAAATTCATTAGTTTTTATGTATTTTATAAGTTTTAATTAACTTTTAAATTTAATTTTAGGGACCAAAACTTCCATGTAAAAATTGGGACTAACTTTGCAATTTTTAAAATTTTAAGAACCAAATTTTTAATGATTACACAAAAGTTTGAACTAACTTTATAACTTTTAAAAGCTGATAATCAAACATGTAATTTGATCAAACCACAAGATCCATTTTATGCAGTTTTCTCAAATAACTATTATAAGTTAGTAGATCTTCATACGTGTGATAGACATAAAACCAAAATTACACTATAACTAAGATAATTGTTGTAACACCCCAACCCGAATAGGGCTGGCATGTCATACCATACGATAATCAGAGACAATATTCATTAATTAGTTAACATATTTAACAAAAAAAAACTCCTAATCAATACAATGTTTCCAAAAGAAATACCAAGTCTAAAAAAATCTACTAAATCTTAAATATTTTTATTCATGCCCTAATTCTGGTTTATTGCATTACTCTCTCTTCACATGTTTCCATTTTCCCCTTCCGTACCTGCCGTGTAAACAAGAAAACAACAAAAACAAACACGGTTGAGCCAAAAATGGCTCAATAACAAAAAAACAGTAGCAGTAAAAGATGAAACGAAAAAAATACAATAGTAAAGTGATACGTTTTCAATAGCTCATAAGGAATTACCCATTGAGTTAGTAACAAAAATAATATTCACGTAAAATTAACAATGTGAGCGTCTTTTGACACATTTAACAGTAAGCAATGCGTGCAACTTTCAGCACGTGTGCAGGACCGTTAGAAAGGGTGGTGCAATTTACAACACAACAACACAATTGAGAAGAGTTTTTTAGAACACTTAACATATCAAATAGGGAACTGGTTAACTAAAGTAAAGAATACTAAAAGCACACGTAAATGAGAGATAGAACAAGATAGCAAACAACACAAGTATTTGGTTTTCAAGAATGTTGTATATTGCTAGCTTTGGAAGACTTCATATTGGGCTTCGGAAGATATTGGTATTGGCTTCGGAAGATATTGGTCATGGCTTTGGAAGATTTTACACTTAGAATATTTTTTGTGTAAGATGTAAAACTTTCGAAACATTTCTACTTCAGTACTTCAGTGCGTACATGCAGAGAGACTATGGATGCTTTGAATATTTTGACTGCATCATACTTATTGGAATCCTTCACCATGTAGTGGGTCTTTCAACACATGTAGGTGTGTCTCTCAGCATGTGTAGGTGCGTCTCTCAGCACGTGTAGGTGCGTGTAACATCCTGTATATTTATGGCTTTAATTATTTATTTATTTTTGTGTGGCTCTTGGTAAAAGTTTTAACAATGATGACAATGTTAATAATAATAATAATAATAATGATAATGATAATAATAATAACCTTAAAAGTAACAATAATAATTATTACAATAATAATAGCAAATAATAATAATAATAATTATAATAATAATAATAATAATAACATAATAATAATTATAATAATTATAGTATAATAATAACACTAATAATGTAATAATAATAAATTTCTTTAAAACTTAAAGTTCAGGGGGTGTTTTGTAATTTATTAAACTTAAAAAAACAAAGTTTTGATCAATTTAAACAACAGCCCAAACTTCAGGGGCTGAAAATATAAATTAATGTATTTCTTTCTTTCTTTCCCGGCGACCTTGGCCGGAGCTCCGGCCGAGCTCCGGCAAGGTCCCAAACCGCCTACTTTGTTGCAATTCGACCCAATTAAACCGCACAACGCCCTCGCCCTGCGAATCGAACTCGAACCCTATCCTAATTCGAGTTCCCACTCGGGCAAACTTCCCAAATTAAGCCGAGGCTAACCGTGTAAAAATCCGAATTCAAATCCTGTCAAATTCAAATTTCCAAACAAATTAATTGTCCCCAAACTTAACACGCGGCTTAATTAACCAGTTAATCAATCAAGATTGCACAATAACAACTCGAATTTTTTAATTTTGGTAAACTTTATACGCGGTTTCAAACCGAGAGTGATAAGCTCGAAACCATAGAATCGAAGCTATATAATGGGGTTTACTGATTCATTTTGAAGTTCTTAAACTCCCTAAACCCTCAATTGCGCAGAATAATCACTCAATCGGAAAACCCCAATTCAAGAACACCCGAAGCTCAACTCGAACTCGAAAACCCTCAAATCCTCACCAAAACAGGTAATTAAAACCTGTAGTCTACTCGTTTTAGTCCAAGGTTCAAAAGCCCTATGATGATTCGGGTGATTAACACCGAATCGAGGGCCGATTGTGGATCGGATGAACCTAGGGTTCATCAAATTTGGGGAAAACCGGGGAAACTTGTTTAAAATAAAAACAAACCGAAGTGAACCAAGGCCACGACCCTGGTTCACTGGTTCCCGCACCCCATTTCCCCAAGGGAGACCCGGGTTCAACCCCGGGCAACCCCCTTTCCCTCTTTTTTTTTTTTCTCTCTGTTTTGTTTTCTTTTTCTTTCCTTTTCTGTTTTTCTTTCTTTTATTATGTATTTCTTTTAATATTTTAATTCTGAAAAATTTCTAAGAAATTTATTTTTTTTAGAATTTATTTAATCATTTTTTGTATTCTTTTATTAAATCAAAGGTTTATGAATATGTTTAAATTTAAAATACATTGTGGTATTTTTTTTCCTTATTTTAAATTATTTAAAATTGTTGTTATGTGAAAAGATAATACTTGTGTAAAAATATTTTAGACATATGCATGTATATATATGTATATATATATACATGTATATATTGGCAAACAATTTGAATAATTTCTTATTCTTACCTATATACATATATTGTAAAATATATGTATGTATATATATGCATGTATATATATTGTCAAACAATTAGAATGATTAATTACTTATACACATATACTTATATTTATATAAACATATCAAGTAAGTATATATATATATATATATATTTATTTATTTCTTGACTTATTACAATCAATACAACCTTTATAAATCGGTTTAATGTGCGATTAGTTTTTTTATTTATATTAGCCTTTCTCTTTCGCGCAATAAATCTAATTATCATTTCGTTCCATTAACCGGTTCACATTAATAACACGAAATAAATAGATGTCAACCTCTATTCAATCCATAATTAAGAACCTTAAAACAAAATAATTAATCATCAAACCGATTATAACGCGTTACCTTATTCTTATTTAGGTGCCTTGTGACATTGTGTTGGAAACCTTATTCGTGGTTATTCATATTTCACTTTCAAGCCTTCTTATTATCATGTGAGTTCTTATGCCCCATTTTACATATATTTTACACCTTTCGGGGTGAAGCATGTTGGTTATACAAACATACTCATACACGCTTTGATACTTATTACGCACGTGCAATTCTTTACATAGTCGTGGTTATTTGAATATGTTAAGTTGTATATGAGATGTGGCATACGTGTGCAATCATTAACTATAACTAGCCTGGCGAAGTCTTAGATCTTTGGGCCTGATAAGCCTATTTGGTGCTAAATCCGAGGGATTACCGGCTCCTAGGAGCCGTATGCTTGTGCACTAGGGAACCAAATACACTTAGCTAATCATGCTTATTCATATCATTTAGTCAAGGTTTGATTGTAACTATGCATGTTCTATATACTTACTATCTTGTGACCATTGACTAGAATTGCCACATTCTTTCTCATGATATATTCTTATTGTATTTTAAAACCATGAGAACTCACCAACTTGCTAGTTGACTTTACTTTCAACATGTTTCAGGTAATGTGCAAGTTTAATGATGACTGAAGAAATGCTTAAGCTTAGGATATGGACCTACACTTAAATGAACATTTGGATTCCTATTTTTGTTTATTTAATTTTCTTGTAAGGCGTGGATGTATGTGATGTTTGAAAACAATTGATTAATGACATTTATATTTTAACATAGTGTTATGTGGCTGTGAACAATCTTAACCCTCACACTTCGACGTTTCCGCCGTCATGGTTGGGGTGTGACAGTGCGTCTCTCAACACGTGTAGGTGCATCTTTCAGCACGTGTAAACAATATGCTCGGGTATTGACATCCAATTAAAGTCGTAGTTAAGTCACATATATTTTTGAGTAAGCACTCTAGACTTCATTTAAGCATCTAAATATTAGTTGTATAGGATCTTGCGACAATAAGTTCAAGAAAAATAAATTGTATTGCATGTATAACAATGTCAACGGTTCAATTAAATTCTAAAATATTATTATCTTATGACTAAATATCAAATAATGAGTTAGGTACCGAATACAAATAGAAGTGAAAATAAAGGTCGACACCAAAGATATTTACGCTATAAACGTAAAGGGTTAGGATCCATACACTACATGTAATATCTCGTATTTTCGTTAAATTAAAATTTAACTTGGTTAAATTATGGTAGGGACTAGTTATATTTTTTATGAAAGTCGTGGGCTACTTACATTAATTTGTTGGTTGTCATTTAATTTCTGATATAAACTTCAATAATATAACTATTAAATTATAATAACAACTAATAATTATAACTTTAATACTAACGATAATAGTGTTAATAATAATAATAACTTATAGAAGTATTAAACTTAAAATGTTTAAAACTCAAGTAATTAAGTATAAGGGTTGTTTTGTCATTTTAAAAACTTCAAAAGAAAGTTAGTTACATGAAATAATAAGCATTCAAGAGTTGGGGGGCTAATTGTGTAAGTTGGCAAACCAACATACTCTTTTCCCCCTCACAACGAACTCCGGCCGCCGGGTCCGGCCAACCTTCCGACGAGGCCAAAACTTGAATAAAAACGACCAATCTTGAATCAACGTAATCCCAACCGGTTCGCAAACGTAACTCGAATTCAATTACCATCATTAATCAAGTTACACAACGGTTGTGAACCCCAATCAAGTCGCGTAACCGAAGGTTGATCTTTAGAGCCGTTTGTGCATTAAAAATCGATAATAACCCAATTAAGTGAACCTGCACAATCGTTTAACTACCCCTAATCGTTTTCCATTATCAATTTCACTGGAACCCACACAAACCCTCGGTTCGAATACCTCTTTCATCGCGCACCTGCAACTAGATAAAAACCTACCTTCCGAGCTTCATAAACGAAAATTTATGAGGGTTTTTCATCTTAAAGACCATCAGAAGCTTCATATGCAACGAATTTGCTTAACATCATCGTTTGAACATCCATCAAGGTTGAGCGTGGCCGCGACTTGTTCATCGCTCGATCTGGTGTTAAAACTTTGAAATCGGGTAATTGGTTTCACCCACACACTCAATTTGATAGGGATTACAAGCCCTAACATTAATTTGGTTTTCATACACAAATTGATTCTCAATTTTGGGTCTGATTGTTCTAGGGTTCATGTAAAAATTGGGGGTTTTTAGTGGCAATGTTTTTAATGTTTTAAAATGAAGTTTTTAACGCGGCTCAAAGCCTTGGTTTACTGGTTGCACTCACACATTTCATATTAGAGGTCCCGGGTTCAAACCCTGGGACCTCCATTATATTTTTGGGGGACTTCTGCAGTCTTTTAAAACATATAAAAATTTTCTTATACAAATTTATTAATCGGCTGTAATTTATTTATAAAATAAAAAAAAGAAAACAAGAGAATCCTCGTATTTTTTATTTAATGTTTTAAAGTTAATTATATAATTGGTATATTTGTATTATGTTATTAATTTATAATTTTTTTTATAAATTTAGATTTTATGTGATAGTTTATACAAATTACTATCTCAAGCGTTGCTCTAAGTTAATTGTTAAATCATGGTAATTTTATTTAGTTATAACATTTTATGAGTATTACAAAATTATTATAAGTGTTGTTCTTATTTTTATGTAAAATATAAATAAAAATCGTTTCCACAATACAATTGATATTCATTCGTTAAATATATTGTTGACAAAACCTCCAACTACCAAATCCTAATACCCTAGCTCACGTAAAACTGTTAATTTTAATATTGAACTTGAATCTTGTAATTATATATTATTTTAGGTGCATTGTGAAGATTACGTTGGAACGAAGAATACTATATTTCTTATTAATCGTGTATTATATATACTTATTTGGTCAAGTGAGTTTCCTTGTCCTCTTTTATATTTTCATACTAATTTGGGGTGAAACATGATACTTATAACTTACACTTGCAAACGTTTGAACTTGTAAAGCACTTGCAATTCATGTTTTGTCATGGTTATTTGTGTGTTGTAAGTGTTTATATGAGATATATATTTTTGTTTGCAATCATTAACTATTGCTAGTATGACAACGTCTTAGATCTTTGGGCCTGACAAGCCTATTTGGTGCTAAAGTTGAGGTATTGCCGACTTTCTGATAACGTGTGCTTGTTCATCATGGAAACCAAATACACTTAGCCAATCATATATGCTTGTAATCAAGTCGAGGTTTGGTTGTAACGATATGTGTTCTATAACCTTGCTAACTTATAACCTATGATATGAATTGCTACTTGTAACTTTATCATATTATGTATGAAAACTTGGAATCTCACAAACTATTTTTAGTTGACCTTTATTTTTATCATGTTTCAGGTAATCCTCAAGTTTAAAATAATGTTTTGAAGCTTGCAATAATCTAGGACCTGGACCTAGTTAATAAAATAAAAAGATTATATTTTGTTATGTTATGTTTGAACTTACTTCATGTTTGAGACTTATGTTTGTAATTTTTTTGAAACTTATAATTTGAATATTTACATTTAAATATAGCGTTATATGGCTGTGAACAATCTTAACTCTCACATCTCGACGATTCCGCGGTCAAGGTTGAAGTGTGACATACCAAAGAAAAGAATGATACAGAAATATTTACGCCATGATTTAAAAAAACAGAAATCCATATCTTAGCTTGGGTTATTCTAATTAGCATGAAATTTAACGACTTGTTCAATTAATTATCACGAGAGCCTATGTATTAGTATATTAAATTAGATAATTGAAATTTCATTGCATTAAAATAAAAACATATTTATAACTTTTGAATATTTGAGAATTTAACTTATTCTAAGTTGGGTTTCATGAGTTTTAAAAACTTAGTAAAATATTCGAAGGTTAACATTTTCTTAATACTCTTGGAATAAATTATCTAGAACCCAATTCATGGTTTTAAATCAATAAGAGTACTACCCACGTAGCTTGCTTCAAGAAATCAAAGTCCACTTTCGAGACTTATTTCGATTATTAGAAGATTTAGTCGTCTTTTACGTTCACAAAATTGATCCAGAATGACAAGTTAGTATCCGTACCTTACGTTGTAAACGAGCAATAGGCCGATGTAGTGCAGCACGTAAACAGGACTCCCTGTTAGCACGTCGATGGTTCTGTTGCGTCTTAGAAACCGGTACGAGCAAACCGATTACAGACCTGATTTTAGAGGTGGGTTGAACCGGTGGTTGTCGGCTATTGGACTTCAACGTCTGGAGAGATCGGTTTTTGCGTAGAATGTAGAGAGGCTAAAAGAGTATGCGTGAGTCGATTTGGTTGAGAGGGATTTTTTTGTTAAATATGTTAACTAAGTAATGAATATCGTCTCTGATTATCGTATGGTGTGACACATCATCCCTATTCGGGTTGGGGTGTTACAATTGCGGCACAACCTTGTCAGAAAATTAGACAAAGACAATCACTATGGCTTTTAATGTTCATATTTTTTAAACATGGTTAAATATGTTTTTCATCCCTGATGTTTCATATAAATTTTCATTTGAGTCCAAAAGTTTAAATTTTATCATTTGCATTCAAATGTTTCACAAAAAGTTTTACACTTCTAACTGACATTATTAATTTTTTCCATTAAGTTTCCTACATTAGAGATCTTTTTGTTAAAACAACTAAAAATAAAAAAAATACAACTCTACAGCACGTAATAGGAGTTCTAGTATTGTTATATGCTTGAGTTTGTTCCTCTCTATGCAATGCAGGTTATGTGAAGGGTATTATGCGTTTAGTCTTGTTTAGTAATCATCATTGCTATTTGAATCCACCTATTAGATAAAATAAAATATAAATACCACCTAAACTAACTTATTTATAACTTTATAAAAATACACCACAAAAATATATGTAAATAAACAAACAAATCATATGACACAAACCATTGATTCATAACCATAAAAGACAAATCGTCATAAAAATATTATAAAATATTAAACAATATGACATTAACAATGCATGATAATAACCATAACTTATTATTAATTATCGTAACCATAATTAACTTTAAATCAAAGAAATCTATTATTTAACAAAACTAAAAAAATAACACGGCTATTAAATAAAAATACATTAACAAGACAAAACAACAAAATACTACCATAGAGTCAAATCTTAGCTACAAGTATTATTTGGGTTGGTTTTTATTTTGTTATAGTTTTGAACAAAAAAACAGACTACATGAAAAATTTTATGCGTTTTATTTTGTATAAACAAATTAATTGATGATAAACAAAGTTTTGAATTCAAAGCTTCATAAATATCTCTAGACTTATTTTTTTTAACATCATTATTTAATTAAAGAGATAAACATGAAAATAGAAATGACGATTCATCAGAGAGTAACACACGTCTTTTTCATTAGTTAGAGATAGTCTGAAAAATTAAAAAGATTAAATATATGATTATCGGTCAAAGAAACGTTTTGCATGTTCTTTTCCTCTATAAAAACAACTAATATCAGGATGATTAGTCACCGCTGCTACATAGCCTACATATATTTCAAATTTGAATGGCCTTATTATACAAACAACATAGTTTACATTTTGTTGTATGAAATGAAAATAAAATAATAATATTTAAACCAGTTAATGTGGAGAACATATTTATTATATCGTAAGAAAGAAATATTGAATAAAAAATTATTTAGGAGCTACTTAAAGCTAGCTTGGTTTCACTCCTAGATTTCATCAATTAACGATAATATCATAAGTCACAATCCTAACAAATTAATTAATTAATACATGTTAAGATAACAGTTGTTTTATCGACATTATTGCTGGTTAGGCAGATGATCTTAATCATGGTTCTTGCTTATATTTATAAAGATCATTTTCCTAGCTTTTCCATTTAGTAACATAAAATTTACTAGAATTTAATTGGTACGTAAAAAAAAGAATTTCTTAACAACAACATAAATTTTATATTACGATTAATAATTAATGTAACTATTTTTGTAAAGAAAAACATAAGTTTTCTTTCTAGAGATATAAACTTACCACTCCGTCCCTTTGGCCTAGATGCCTGTTACCATCAGTAAATATTGAGAATTAAGCATCTATCCGAATAAATGCGAATAACCTTTCATACTTGGTGGCGATTGACTACATGAACCTTTAAACATACACGATTGAATTTCAAAGTTCAAACCAACCATTATGATATAATGGGATATGTGGTTTCTTTTCTATACATAGTAGTATTGACAAGACTTAGTTATGAAGTAATTAATGTAACGGAAGACCTTTTAAAATAGTTAGACACGTCATCTTTTCTTACTTTTTCGATATATCTCTCGATATGTATTTGAACAACTAAGATCTTATCACATGCACGCTAAATACTTGACCATGAGGAAACTAATTAAAGACAAAGGGTACCAACTTTAGATTTTCTTATCAACTAAATTTAAGATAATAATACTTTGCATTTTGAATCTTTTAAGATGAACAAAAACACAACCTTTTAGTTCTATTTCTTTATTTCTTCATCTACCCTTATTGCATAAACCTTGTGATACTTATTTCATGATGATGATGATCAACGTACAGCAAAAACATTGTGACACTTATTTCAATCCGTAATTTTAGGTTTTCTAGATAATTCTTTATTTGAATATTTACTTAATAGTTAAAGTAAATCATTTAATCAACTAATCTATTATCTATTAATCTATTACATATATTTTCAAAGACATATATAACATTATAGCGTCACACGTTCTCGAATGTTGTAGCTGGAATTTGTCTTAATAAGATATGATGTATTATTATTATTTTCAGGTTTAGTTTTCTTTCGGTGGCTTTTATAAGTTTTCAAGACTTCTACCCTCTTCGAAACTTCAAGAAATATTTCAAAAAGGACACGGTTTGATTACCAAAGAAACCACATATTTATTAAAATTATTTAGAGATAAGATCTAAAATTAATTTTCGTACGTAAGGTAGACGAAAGTTCTATTTAAAGTATTCAGTGAAATAAAAATTTTAGATTTTACATGAATGAATATGTCTAGCAACATATGACACGACACATTTGTTATAATTTTATACCTGTTCACTCAACACCATTAATAAATAGTAAGACAACTTAATTTTTTTTGTGAACGATAAATATACAATCATGTTTCGAACAATAATTCTTATTTTAATTGGGTTCATATATTTGTTTTTTTAACTGGTACTGCATCTCCAACCATCTTATAATAAAACTTATAATTGAAAAAACCTATTGTCTCAACTCTAAATATTTTTACTTAGAATGATACGGTAACTCAAAACCCTTCGCCCCTAAGAAGGTTTTCGATTTCAAAGATCGCAATAAACTCAAACAAATATGCACTCTCCACATCTTGACTTGTTTAATGAATATATTGATTAAATTGGTCGTTAACAATCCAATTACACTAAAATATATCTAACACATACTTGACACAAATCTGGAACAAGGTGTTTCAGTGGTCCGGCTGGGGAACAACAGCGCAGTCGAGCATTCAACGGTTATTGAAAGGCGTCGACAATGGAACTTCGATTAAGAAAGAGTCAAGTTCATTAACTACCTCGTATTCATAACTATATGGAAAGTGAGGAACAAGTTATGTCCAACAAGACCAAGCCTACACAAGCTAGCGTGATGGAGGACACCAAATCCTTGTGGATTAATCGCAAAGTTGAGGAGACCATGTCATAGATTGGTACATCTGGGCTAGTTCTCTTTTTGTATGTTTCATGTTTAATAGAAGATAAGTTCGTATTTGTTTAATTAAACGTGATGTGAGGCATATGTGTAATGTTTTTTTATTTGTTGTTTGTAAAATCTAATTTCCATACGTACGTTTCTGGTCGAAATTTTGCTAGAGAGTATATCATTTTATTTTCGAAAGAAATGAACATCATATTTTTAAATTAGAATTCACATTGGCAGAGAGGTTTGGTGCATTTAAATATTCGTCTGAATTTGGTTTTTAAAAATTAAAACTTGTTCCAACATTTCGGCTAACTAACTCTTCTTAAGTTACTCGAATTAAAAAATAAAAATTGAATAAAAAATATTTATTTAGGTGGCAGGTGGACTAAAGCATCCATCTATGAAATATTTATTCCAACTCATAAATTAAATCACATTCAACCCATGAATATATACCTATATATGATATAAGTTACAATAAATGGCTTTTTATATTCTCTGTATCCATTTTTTATTTAAATTTCATGTTCATGTTAAGTCTTAAATAAGTAATTTTTTTGTAAAATATATTGTAATGAAATGTATAAAAACATGTATTTTGTAGGGGTTTCCTCCTAAGAAGAGTTGGTCATTGGTTCTCTATCATTCTTAAATTTATAACAAAGCCATTAGCTTGGACATCAAAGGCATGATGGTGATTGAGCCACTTTTACAAAGTTTATGCTTTTCCCAAGTGTTGGGTTCACATCTTAAAACTAATACCGTTAACACGTATACGTTGCGTGGGTCATGGGAGTCATCCAAAGAAGAGTGACCTCCTACGAAGTCTCTACTAAACAACAAAGATAATATATGAGAATATTGCGAGTAAGATAGACAGTAATATACAGTCATTCAAAGACAAGTGACCTCCTACGAAGACTCCACTTCGCGAAAGTGGCTGCAAAACATAAGGATCATTCCTTAATTGATTATCGTTAGGTTAAACCCTCACATACATATTGATAGATTCTTCATATTGATAGATACGTTGCGTTGGGTAAAGTCACAATGTTAAAAGACCTGAGTTGAATAATATGTTGATGTATTGCAGGATTTTGTATTTAACATCTACTTGTTAGGGATCTTGATGTTGAGAAAAAGAACATATATCATCTTATTCAACTGAGGTCTTTCAACATTGTGATTTTACCACGATCTAAGTCATCCAGAACTCACAAAATCCTAAGATTTTCTCAAAATCGAGCAAGAAAAATATTTCAAACAACAGAAATAAAACAAGTTGATGTTAAATACAAAATCCCGCAATACAATCAACTCTCTTTCGTTATAACACAAAGCAACAATTTCTGCTCAAAACAATCCGCTACGACTTCCAGTCCCGTTACCTTTTTTAACGGGACTAAAATCATAACAACATATATCTTTACGAATCACCCAAACCAATTAACCTAAACCTAAATTTCAATTTTCATGATGGATAAGAACAAATCAAAGTGTGAGGTATACAAGAAGAATTCTTCCAAACCCTAGCATGCATCTTAAGCACCTCCATAGCTCTCTCCTCATTCTACCACCACAATCCACCTGCAACACCAAACACAGCTTCCCCACCACCCCCAACTGCAGCATCTCCACCACGACACCGCCATTGCCCGAAAACTTCGCCACCGAGTGCACCACCCTCACCGCCCTATCGCTCGCCACAGGTGAAACCCTAAAGATCTTCTTCGACACCACAGCCAAACCCGCAGCATGGTTCAACAGCCCCAATCGCCCTTCGGCACACTGACAAAGGTGATCCAAAGCTAACAACACCATCTCCGACACCCTCTTGTCGGAGGAAGATAATAATATTTCAACCATCGCCGGAACCGCCTGCGCCTCAGCCGCCCGAACCCTATTCCGCCCTGATGAACACACGTTGATGAGCAGCTTTAACGTCGACTTTGTGGCTTTTAGGGAGATTTGATCGGTTAACATTCTCACTAACTCCGTGAAGAACTCCGGTGACAACGCCGGAGACATTTGCACCATCTCCGACGAGTGAAAGATTGTTTTCAACAACATGACGGTGTAAGTACGAGTTTCGTAGCTGGTAGCGCGTTGCATAACGCGCGTTAACGCCTCCACGAGATCAATACCATCGATGAACAAACCCTGAACTGTTTTTTCTGATAGATGCATATGATAAAGAATGCTTATTGCTTCGTCGGCCGGTGAAGATGACGTCAGCTCGTCGGAATCTTCTCCGGCCGGTGAAGGTGACATCATGCTGATGTTATGATCATATAGTACATAATTGGTTAGGTAATTAACTGCTCCAACCGCTTCCATTAGCTTCTTGTTAGTTTCATTCTCTAAAACTATAGCTTTCAATCTTTTTAAAGATTTCATTTGCGAATTCGGATGCTTTAGATCTTTGAGGAGTTTGAGGATGTCGGATTTGGAGACGGATGACCGAGGGGTTGGGAGTCTTTGAACACCGGATACGGGGTTAAGGGTGCACCAAGATTGGATCAACCGACGAAGCGTGTGGTTAGGGGTGAGGTCTAGGTTCGAAAGGACTTGTTTCGTGACGGGGCACGTGTTGTTCTTCTTGGTATGTAGCCATTTCTCGATGCTATCGCGATCGTATGTGATTCCTGTACAAAGTGTTACAGGGTCTTTCATGATTTGTAAGGAGACGGGACAGACGAAATACGAAGGAACTTCGACGTTTTGAAGATCACCCATTGTAAAATGGAGGATTATAAGAACAACCCACAACAAGATTGTGAAGAAAGATTGAAACTTGAATGTTTTTGGGTGATGTTTGGTGATTTGAATATTTGGTATGAAGAAGTGATGTATGGTTTAATAATATATATGTGATGGGGCATGAAGAAGAAAAATGGGATTGTATATTATTATTTGAAAGTCAAAAATAAGAAAAAGTAAAGCAATATTGTTGGTCAAGGAGAGGTGAGGTTTGACTTTTCAAAGAGTTTTGTAGGCTCAAGAAGAAGACAGCTTAACTTGGTTGTATATGCATGCGGGAAAAATTAGGGGGGCAGAGTGTGAAGGATAAGACTTCACTCTTATGAAATGCAATTTAGGTCCTTCTAATTTGTTATTTTTGTCAATAGAGGAGTGAAAATTTTAGAATTTTGGGTGTATTGGAATTAGTGGTTTTAAAGGGTTTGTAAGGTCTAGTATTTAAAAAAAAACTCATAAGCATAAGGTTTTCTAGCTCTAGATTCACCAATGTTTCTTGGTTTTTTACTTTTGAGGTATGCAATCTATGTATCTATCTTTTTTAATTTAGTTCACAAAGGATTTATTATGTAAGAAGATTAACGTGCTTTTAACTATTTAATAACATTTTAGTCATTATATGGTTGTTATGCCTGTATGAAATGACATGCATGAACACAACTGACATCATTGTAAAAAATAACTGTCTTTGTTAATAAGACGCATTCAATAACTTTACATAAAAAGAAAAAATAATTAACCATCGTCTGCATCCTTAATTTATTTACAATGTGGTTTAGAATGTTAGATGTTGATGCTCTAAAATGGCGTTGGACAACCAACCCTAGAACCAAAAACCGAGTGTGTATCTTCTGCCTGTATATGACATCTATTTATTCTAATTCTTAACATCACATAATAAATTTGGCCCGCTAGTGCAGTCGTGGATATAGGTCATCTCTTAAACCAAACACGTAAATCTTTACGTTTTTGTTATTTTTGATGACGAGAGAATTGTGAGTTTCAATGCACGTATGTTCTGGTTCTATGTTCATGATTTGCAACATCAACATCGAGTGTTCCTATAAGAAGGAAGTTGTGCATAGGTTAGTAGCAAAATCACTAAGTCGGTATTAAACTTGTTATACGCTCGCTAACAAGTAGCTCAGCAACAAACAGGTTGCGCGGCAGTAATGTGTGATGTGGGTAGAAGCCAGGCATTTATGCAGAAAAATCAGCATGTCGGGACTAACTTGGTTGTTCGGTAGCTATTAAGCAACTTGACAGTAATAGTTTGCGTGATAGTAATCAATGTAATCGGTAGAATCCAGACAATTTGATAGTAATAAGGGAAACAATAGTAACTAGGAACCTCAATATCAAACAAGAAAGTGGTTGTAACTCTGAAGTTCGATAGCAACTGAAAAACATCAGTTTGTTACTGCTAGAATATATAAATCCTTTCTACAACAACAAACACTTCAAACACAAAAGAAAAAAGGTTACAAGGTGTGGTTCTAATTAATTCGTCTTCAAGCATTACATGAGTTTTTATTATTGACAACATTATACCGACTTCAATTAGAGAACTTGATAAATCAATCCATTTAACCTTTAATAGATGGCGTTGACACAAACACCTGATTTATTTAATATATGTTTCAGGTTTAAATCGTGCTTTCACTTGCTTTCTATTATAACTCTCTTAAAGACCATCAAACAAACACAAGCTATGATTTACTTGATGCTCGTTAATAAAAAAAACCGTGAAAATAAGTAATTAACTCAAACTACAACAAAAGCAACTAATTTGTAGAAGGTAAAAACTTTTGTGGTGTATTTAAATTTCTTTACAATTATATGCCGTTTTTCAATAGTGGTGATACATAGTATTTGATAGTGAAATGGAAATTCTCTCTTTACAAATGTCAACCTTTTCCTCTTAAAGTTTAAAACCCATTATCACTCGTGTTTATTACGAAATATAGCTACCGACCATAGTCCATAAACGGGTCGGGTTAAATGTTTTTTATTCAAATATTTTGAAAGTCGGAGCCGTCCTACGTGTTTGACGGTTCACGTGATTTTAGATGGTTTGACAAATCTCAAAAGTTAGATCATATCGTTATATTATAGTTATATATCATAAATTCATAATTAACCCAAAATTTATGTAACTAGTGTAGTTTAAAAGATTTGTAAATCAAATACAAATGATCAATATCTTTTTTAAACATTTGTGCAATTAGTACAAATAAACATATAGACAAGATAAAAGAGTAGTGGTCCTTGAATATGAAATTAAAGTGGTTTAGTCAAATAGAGTGAACTAGTGGCACCCATAGTTCATGGTCCTAACATGTGTGTGGTCCGGTTTTAAGTAAGGAAGTTGTTATTGGTTGCCTCTCGGTTTTATGATTAGGGCGTCTCTAGCAGTGGTGTATGAACGTCTCCCTCTCCCTTTTACATTGGAGTCACGTGTATTTATCTAGACAGATTTCTCCAACTTTTTACGAACAATAACTGATTTCATGTTCAAACATTTATCAAAACATCATATTTAAAAGTCACAAGAAAAAGAAAATCTATAAAAGAAGTGAACCATTAAAACAACTTTAACTATATAGATAAAAGTAAAATTGTAGTATGCAACAAATACTCTGAATATAATTCTAAAATCTTTAACATTGTAAAAGTGAATCATTATTTTATTATACAAATACTTAAGGGTCACATATAGTGTTTGAAGATGTAAATGCCTGCTTTCGGTTGATATAAGAAAACGTGTAACATGAAAGGATGGGAAGGTCAAAAAAGAAATGGTGTTTTGCTTTTCTTTGCTTTAAAATTTGCTTTAAATTTATTTTAAAGTTGTGTTAGCTGTACCCACCTAAAATATTACTCGACGGAATAACGGATCACTATTATACACATACATAGTGTCATATATAAGTGTATAAAAGGTCGTATATGAGCGTATACAAAATATTTTCCATGGTATACTAAGTGTTTTGGAGGCGCATACAAGTGTGGGTGAGGCCTAATACGATATATAGCTCAATAGTGGGGCGAGTTTGGGAGTGGTATGAGTAATCCCAACTTGATATCTTATTAAAAGTGTGTCCCATATGTATGTAATGGGTATTTACCTGTCGGTATCGGGTATACTTCTAGATAATCGCTCCACCTGTTACGGTTATAAAAGTTACATGTTAGGCATACTCATCGGATATCTATTGAAATTAGAACATTATATAAAACTATATTGATACACGTATTAAATAATATTTTCAATTAAACTTTCATATTTTTTGTTTATGTTCCACCACTACTACTACTATCTAATTTAAGAGTTTTATTATTACTTTGTAAGAGATATATAGTGTAAATGATAGGAAACTTAATAGTTTCTAATAACACATAATTAATAAAGTAAGATGATATTAAGTAAAAATATATACAATTATATATAGTATAACTATTAAGTATTATAGGTTAGATAAAACTGTTGGGTACATAATTGAGTAACGAGTATTTTTAATCGGGTAATTAGGTCGGGTAACGGGCATACAATGCAATCTCATACACATCCCATACTCACAAACAAAGTAAAAATTAATCTTATACCTTGTCTCACACTCACTTAGTCGATCTCATACCCATCACAAATGTCTCGAGTTTCAAGTATTTTCATTAGGTTTAGGTTTAATTAACATCCCAATTTATAGATGGTACATTTAGTAATAGGAGGTTTACATTTAACAACCCTCTATTTTTATCATTTCCTGTAAATTATAAATTGTACCTTGGCATTAGAAGATTATTTCTCTATTCGAAAAGGTAATTTTTTGGTTTTTTTAGCATATTACATGTCATCCTCAATGTATCATATAAATATAATTTCAAAAGTTATTTACTTAGATAATTGAAGTCATTATAAACATGTGTTCAAATGTCTAGCTAAAATTTACTATCAAAATAAAATCTATAAAACTATCTATTGTGTTTTAATAAGTAAGATTATTATTTTAATAATAGTTTAAGAACATTAGTTACACTAATTTATATATAAAATCAAAGATAACATCTACATGGGTCCCTCGACACGTTTGATAGGGCCATACGAATATTTGTACAAACTTAGAGATTACTACAAGTATCAAATTTCCTAGTTTACTTTTGTCAAAAAGTGTAAAATATCAATCTTTAATTTAAAGTTTTTATTATATTTAAAGTTATAAATTTCTAAATATACGCTTGAACATGTATGAGAGATTCATCTTAAAAACTATAATTTTTCACGAGAAATTTAGTAAATAGGGGTAAAATAGTTTTTTATTTATACTCATTTACACATGTGTAAACACGTGTAAAAAAATTATCATAAAAAATAAATGATAAATGTTTATTTTATGAGAAATCAACGAACTCTATTTTTGCATGTGTTTACATATGTATGACTTAGTTTTTTTACACAAGTGCAAACAGATGTAAAGGAAGTTTTTAGAGTTTTCACGATAAATAAATATTCTTATATGATCTTTTTCCTAAACATGTAAAAAGTATATACATTCCAAAGAAAGATTCATAAAAAAGTAATATTTATGTGAAAACGCAAAAAAAAACATGGAAACCATTTGACATATTTTATAGTTTTTTTGTTCTTTTAAATGTTAAAAGTGTATTTAAGTATATATTACATATATGTTTAACATAAATATGAATATGAAAATGAAAAGTGTTACCTATACGTAACACTATGTTGAATAAAAAAAACTTATGCATATGAACCTATAAGTGACGTATATATACAACTATGTTACGTTTATCATTTGATCCATACCCCTATCTATATACATACATGCATGCACGCATCCATCCATTCATCCATCCATCAATCCATCCATCCATCCATCCATCCATACATACATACATACATACAAACATACATACGTACGCACATACATACGCACATACATACGCACATACATACGCACATACATACGCACATACATACGCACATACATACGCACACACATACGCACATACATACGGACACACATACGCACCTACATACGCACCTACATACGCACCTACATACGCACCTACATACGCACATACATACGCACATACATACGCACATACATACGCACATACATACGCACATACATACGCACATACATACGCACATACCTACGCACATACATACGCACATACATACGCACATACATACGCACATACATACGCACATACATACGCACCTACATACGCACCTACATACGCACATACATACGCACATACATACGCACATACATACGCACCTACATACGCACCTACATACGCACCTACATACGCACATACATACGCACATACATACGCACATACGTACGCACCTACGTACGCACCTACGTACGCACATACGTACGCACATACGTACGCACATACGTACGCACATACGTACGCACATACGTACGCACATACGTACGCACATACCTACGCACATACATACGCACATACATACGCACATACGCACATACGTACGCACATACGTACGCACATACATACGCACATACCTACGCACATACATACACACATACATACGCTCATACATACGCACATACATACACACATACTACCTACGCACATACGTACGTACCTACGTACATACCTACGTACATACCTACGTACATACATAGGTACATACATACGTGCATACATACGTACATACATACGTCCCTACATACGTACATACATACGTACATACATACGTACCGACATACGTACCGACACACGTACCTACATACGTACATACATACATACATACATACAAACATACATACATACATACAAACATACATACATACTGTGACATCCGGTAAATTTCCGTTACCAAGCTCCGTTAGTTCCGTTAAGTCTTGTATACACGTGTCGTGAGCACACTAGTTGTCGTTTAACGTTGGTGACTTAATAATATTTAATAATGTTAAACTAATGTTAATTAAATTTATTATGTGATGTTAAAATTATGTGTTTACGCGATTTAATTGCTGATTGTAGAAATTAATCGCGTAACGCGGAAACGTGCCTATTTGTTCGTATGTCTTGTGTTTTTGCAAAGATAAATTATGTAATGAATATTATTAGTTCATATCTTTGTATTTTTAAGTTAAAGGCATTTTAAAAAGAGTTTAAAGTCTAGTTTTTATAAAATACCAAAACACAAGGGTTTAAAGGGTAAATATGTAAATTAAATTAAGTAAAACATAAACCCTAGCCCCCACCCCCCATGTGCGACCGTAACCCTCCTCCTCACCTCTCAAACCTGTGATTTTGATCAAGATTAAGCAAGAACACATTGGATTTGATCGATCTCAAGGCATACAACGCATTACAAGTCTCAATTTTGTTACATTACACGTTTAAAGGTTAGATTTTTCATGTTTTTGTGATGTTCTTCATTATGGCCGAACCTTAAATCACAAAATTGGTGTTCTTGGTGTTTAGTTTTGATCAATTGATGATGTTTATATGTTAGTTAGGTTGAATACATGTTAGTTAACGTCGATCATGGATGAATTACATGTTTTTAGTGGTTTAATCATGGGTTTTGATTCTAGTCAAACCCTAATTCGATTTTGGGCATGATTATGGATGAATGATGGTTGTTTGATGAATGTGTGGTGATTAATAAGTTGTATGAATGTTAGGAATCATGAATCTTGCATGAAATCGATGATTTAGGGTTGATGTTCATAGGTTACTAATAATAGTAACTTTATTTGCATGAAATGTTGAATTATGGATGTTATGATGTTATGGGTGTGTTTATGGTGATAATTAGATGTTAGATTGTTGTTGTGATCATTGGAAATTCAAGAACACATGTTATAGTTCATACATTACTAAAGATAGTAACTTTTGGATATGATTTGGTGAATTATGATGTTTGGATGTGGTTGATTATGCTTGGATGTTAGTATGAGCTTGAATTGGTATATTAATGATGAATTCATATATGCTTTGGATGTTTGATAGATTTTGGGATGTTCTTTCCTAAAAGGGAAACTTTATTTGTGTAAACGTTGAAGTATGATGTTATGATCATGTTTGGGATGATAGGAACTTGCTATTATGTTCAAGGATGGATTCTAGTGTGATAGAACGTGTTAAATTAGTTGTATGGCATGTTTGGATAATCATGGGTGATATTTGGAATTGGTAATCATGTATGGATTGGATGTTGTGTAGTAGTAGGACATCATGCTTGGGTCTGGTAATTGATTGTTGTGATGTTGTGAATGCAATGCATATGCTTAAAGAATTTGGTTATGATCATTATACACACGTGCGGATCTGAGGCCCCTACTTAGTAGGATTGGCAGGGTTTAGGATGTGAAGTCGTGAGTGGCTTCACATGGCATGTGATGAATGGTTGAACCTTGTGTGACATGTTAGTTGTATTATAACTAGTGGGTATGTTAATGTTCTAGATTCGCATGACTTGTGTAGTACTTGATTGTATGATGATCTAAGTGATACACATGGTTGATATAGCATATGTATGATACTATATGAATGTTAATTATGTATGTTGTATGTGCTCATTGGCTTTATTTGAATTATAACTCATAATGTCACCACGGGTCAAACGGGTCAACTAGGTCAAACGTGTCTATTTGTCTGGAAGCTTGAGTCTTTGATTTTGGTATGGTTAGGGTTTCACATGTCTTTTATTTACACGTACTTATGTACTCACATGATCTAGGTAACCTGTGAAGGTTGGCTATCCTCTCGTTTCTCAAAATAAACCCTAAGTACCTTTGCATACATCAGGTGAGTTCATGCCCCACTCTTTACTTAATATCTTTGGGGGAGATAGCATACTGGTACTTATACGAACGCTTTCACTATTTAAGTTGTGTATAATATTAATATAGTGTTGTTTACCATGAGAAAAGTCCTCACACTTTTGAATTGTTAATATTTAATAGCGGGGAAACTTGGGTAGTACTACTGGGTCTGACGAGCCCCACCTGTGTGACTCGAGGTCAACCGGGTGCAATTTGTCCTATTGAACATTGTCACGACATGGTAAGTCGTGACAGGAGGCAACAACTATCACAGTCAGCTTCAATTGCAAAATCACTATGTATTAATATTTACTGATAATAGACTAGCTATCTATTACCATACACTGCTTATATTTATCGCAACTGTTTACATGTTTATTGAACTCAAACTCTTGAACTCACCAACCTATGTGTTGACATTTTAGTATGCTTTTCTCAGGTCCTTAACTTGCTTGCCATAGGAGCACTGCACGGTTCACTGCATTTTAAGACACTATGCTTCAAGACAATTGACATTTTAATAATTATAGTTTACTTTTTGGTTGGCACTTGTTTTGCCATAATTATACTTTATTGACTTGGGTTGTTCTCAAAACGCTTCCGCATTGTTTAAAGTTTGTATTTTGGTTGATTTTGTTTGAATTATGGCATTTAGAGTCGTTCTGAGTAACTATTGACTGTGATCCTGGTTTGTTCACACGCCTCGCGGTAAAACTCCGCAAGTGGATTTTGAGGGTGTGACAGATTGGTATCAGAGCCACTCCTGTATCGTTCGGGGTGTGGGACATACCTCACCAAGGATGGTGACTTCTCGGGCTCATCGAGGACGATGAGTCCAAACAAGGGGTGCTTGTGACACCCTACACATATCCCACATCGGCCGTGGATAGGAGAGATTCCTGGTTCATAAGGAATGTCTGGTCTCTAACATCAACAACGCGTTTTGGACGTATTGGCTGTGGATGAGAGGAGAACTCCATAGTTAAGCGTGCTCAGGTGGGAGCAATCTAGGGATGGGTGACCTCCCTGGGAAGTTTTCACCTGGGCAACCAAAAACAAATCCGTGAGCTCCTCGTGGGCAAAGCGGACAATATTGTTGATGCGAAGGGCCGGGTGTTACACATACATAGACACATACACACATAAATACACACATACACACACATACACACACATACATACATACATACATACATACATACATACATACATACATACATTCCATACATACATTGCATACATACATACATATACATTACATACATTACATACATACATTAAATACATACATACGTACATACATACGTACCTACATACGTACCTACATACGTACCTACATACGTACCTACATACGTACCTACATACGTACATACATACGTACCGACATACGTACCTACATA